>JARHVA010001167.1:3080000-3165000 GCA_037957365.1 Torreya grandis | reverse complement strand
TAGTCAATTCAAAGGTGGTCAAATAATTGAAAGTATTTAGTCTAATATTAGGTATTGAGGGTATCAGACTTTGATTGTTTTTCTTTGGGTTTATCTCAATGGCAAATGATAATCATTTTTAAAAGAGTCTTTTCATTTGTGGCTTTCCCTTCTTAGATGGGTAAATAATGTTGATAATATCCACCTTAAATGTAGTTTTTATCTATTTAATAGGCCACACCCATAGCTGCAATGCCACCTACATCCCCCATCTTTTAGTAAAGCATTTAAAGCTCATAGGATATAATGCTACATTTTGCAAGGTTAAATGGTAGAGCATGGTCAAAGTACTGGGTGGTATTTACAAATATATAGACATCTTATTACCATCACCATTGAATGATATGAACAATGTCCAACATCTTATAATTGACATAGATTTTTAGTCCCAATTCTCAATCACAAGGCCCGTGCCTCAGTATGAAAAAATTTTGAAGTTAATTCATGTTATCTTTATAGGTTTATGCCAGATGTGGGAAAACATTCATCAAATCAAATTAATTAATTGTTTGTTCTGCCATGAAGGACATTGGAATACATACATGTTAAGTGGTTTTTAGCATACAGAATAATTATGTGCCCTGATGAATCATCAAATTTCAATTCAAAAACTGTGAAGGATGTTAAAACCGGCAGTCTGTAAAACCTTAAACTCATGGTGTCAAAATTTCAATGGTGAAAATGACATATTCTTTTTTTGTCTCTTGTGAGATGAATCTAGGGGTTTTGCCCCATGTATAAGCCTCCAAATAATTATATATTATATATTTTAACATATTATATATTATTTATTAAAAAACTTATATTTTATAATATATTTTATCTTATATATTTTAAAATTTTATAAATTAATATACAATATATTATAATATATATATTAATATATTATAACTTTTATTATAGTTTAATATATTATATATTGTAATATATATATATATATATATATATATATATAATTTTAAAATATACTATAATAATAAGCCTCTGCTCAATAAAAAAAGTAGTAAGAGGAGATGATAGAAGACACATAGAAGGATTTGGATGGGGAATATCATGCCCCACGTGTGCATGATTATGTAAAGAATTGGGTAAAGTATACAATTTATAGACCATATTTTGAATAAAAATAGAAAATAAATAAATTGATCTATTTTATCCACAAATCAATTAAATTATGTGGTTTGTTCCTAGAAATTGCAATAGTTTTTTGGCTTATATTGGTTCCATTTTTGTAGTGCACATGTTACAATTTTGATAATTATAGTCATTATTCTATGGGGATGTATTTAACAACCTAAATGCAATTTCTGACTTTCTAAATTATACCTTTATTTTTTTACACTAGACAAATATGTAAAATCTAACCTAATATAAAATCAAGACTAGATGGGAGAAGAGTGGTCGAGCCACGAGCTATGGATGCAGTCGTGAAGATGCTTGCCATGTGGAGCTAATGGTGAATAACCAGTTTGTAGAATTGTTGACTGTGATGATAGGTGGCATAAAAAATGGCATGGTAAACTACATTTTTTTGTCCTATCCAGCATAAAAATGGATATTCAAAGTTTTGTCTCTTGTCATATGAATCCTAGGGCTTTGCCCCACCATATAAGCCTCCAAATTAATCATTGATTTGTTATGAAGAAGAAACTTGTTTGGAGAGAAAAAGGGTGAGGGTGGGTAGATTAAGCACTTGTTAAGCAGAATGAATGCTATAGTAACATATGTCTAGTACTTCAAATAATTCACAAATGTCCATACTTTATGGAACATAAAAATGGTAAGGTAAAGAGCATACTAACATATGTCCTTGTAACTTTATTTTCATATAAATAATGTTAATTAAAATATATATTAATTGAAAGCACTTAATTTTCTACTGTAATTTATATATAATATTAGTAGAGAGATTTTAAATATATGTATATTCTCAAGCTATTGTCAAATTATAGTCTCTTTAGTTTTAATATTTTTGTTATAGTCTTATTTTTTAATAGTTTATGAGTATATTAAATTTGATCTTTATAATAAATCAAGTCTTTCATTATTAATTATACTTAGATTTAGCCTTTACACTAGATTTAGAGGTTATTATTATTTTAAGTCAGTATTCTTAGTTGTTAAAAGTATCAAAAAATAAAAATAAAAATTACTTCAATTATAACTGGACACATATTCTCTTGTACATGATGTCCATTTTTTATTTTTTTGGGGGGGGGGGGGTGCGATTGGGGGGTGTGTGGTGGTGTTATTCTAAAAATGAGCCTCATGAACACATTTTCTAAGTAGAAACATTAGAGGATGGAAGCAGTGGAGGTTAGAGGAATTTTAGCATCCTTTCATTGTCACTAATGATGAGGCCACATAACAGATTTGGTGGCTTATGTTTTTAGTTTATATTTTGTTGTATATTGATTTCAGTATTCCTATTTCCCATAGTTTTTTATGTTCAATAAGACCTCTATAATGAATTTTGGGAAAGAGATGAATGTTCAAAGAATTAGACTCTTGGGGGGGATGAAAAGATTTCAAATTAAACTTATATTGTATAGTTAGTCTAGGGAGATCTAGGAATCCAAGGGAAATTCAGAATTTGAGGCTCAACAACCTCACAAAATTCAACTCACTTTTGGAGTTATAGGAATCTGATGGATTTAGAATTTAGGGCCCAGTAACCTCAATAGAATTTGGTTCAAAAATACAACTAGATGAAGTATTACTTGATCTTTTCGTTATTTTATGAGAGGAGTTATTTTTATTAAATATTCTTAGCTTCTTCCACATTCACACTAGGAGGGGGGATGTTCTGAAATTAGTCTTGCATAGTTGTAATTTCATATTAGTGTGTATGTGTATTAAATAAATAAATTAAAATGAGTTGTTATTAACATTCCACATTCACACTAGGGAGTATGTTATGAAATTAGTGTTTCATATTTGTAATTTCATATTAGTGTGTATGTGTGTTAAATAAATAAATTAAAATGATTTTTTATTAACAACCCATAGTTAGTTGGTATCTTGAAAGGGCAGACTTGGAGATGTGATGAATAGAAGAGAGATGGATGGCGTGAAAGGGGAGGCTTCTAGTTTGGATTTCCAGGCAGCACTAGGCTTGCAGCCTATAGCTCAAGGCATGAGGACTTCTGGCAACAATCTCTTCTCACAGGATTCAGTCTCTTGTGGTGTAGACATGCCCAATGGTATGCATATTCCCAAGGTCAATGACTGTCTTAAACACTGCAAGGAGAGGCCCAAGCTTGTCATACCATTGGAAATGATTGTTGAAGACATTGAGTATTATTTGAAACACTCCTTGTATTACAATTTTGGGGCTTAGGACTTTGCTACAGTTTCTGGAATCTTGGGCCTAGAGGACGTGGGAACCAAAAGGTGAAATGGACATCATGTTGCTAGCGAATAGCTATTTTTTGGTTAATTTTAACTATCTAACTGGCTGTAATAGAGTTTTTACTAGAGGCCCTTATTTCCATAACCAGGTGGGGTTGTTTATCAAACCATGGCATGTAGGTTTTATACCATCAGAGGAGTTGCCAAATTGTGTCCTAGTGTGGGTGTGTCTACCCTGGTTTCCAGTGGAATGTTGTCAGTGTTGGGTGAATATTTTGTCATCAACTAACTGATGGCAAAATGGGGATATCAGCCACAGCATAAGGGAGATTTACACCACGAGGAGTGCGGCTTTACCAAATCTGGACGAGGTAAATCTCTCCTCTCATCAAGGGGAGGTTCCCTATCAATATTTATGTGCTATAAGCATATATGTAATTAAGCAAAAAATAACACATGGGGTTGGTATAACAGCATCTACTTCTCTTTTTTCAGAAGTAATGTATGAAAGACAAAAGAGGAAAATCCCTGGTCTAAAGTTAACAACACTCCTCTTCTTTCAGGAATGGTATCAAACGAAGAGCAAGAGATTACCTGAAGTAACCAAGGCACAAGAATGCTTACGTAAGCGCAAAGTCTTTCGTAGCTTCTCCACAGATCCAGAATGAGTACAACCGTAGAGTAAAGTGAAGCACAAAGTCTTCACCTGAAACTACAAAAGATAAAAGAATCTCAAAGGTAAAAGCAGCACAAAGTCTATCTTCTACCCTTAAGAAGTGCCCTCAGATAATAATAACACACCCACTTTGCTTATTAAATCAGATGAATAAGATATTACTTAGGAAAGAGACATAAGAACTACTTCCTAAACAACACAGACAATCTCAACACAAAGTCTGAAATAACCTACTCCTCATTCATTCAACAGAATATGATTTACAAGTTTGAGCACAAAGTCTCAAAAGTTGCTTGAATTTCAGCAGAGTGTTTGCTATTGAATTTTTTTTAAGAAGCCGATTTACAAATGAGGTCTCCACTATATATAGGGAGAAAATCCTCAAAAACATAAAAATAATAAAATATAAAATATCTTGGTCAAAGATGACTCATCTTTGACTTTTAGATATTTTCCAAAAATATTTTATTCGTAATTACATATTACAAAATTTGCATGCATTCTGCACAAAACAGAAATGCATAAGGATAGAAGAAGAGAGAAAGAGAGAGAGAGAGAGAGAGTGTCAATTTTTGCCGCCAGACTTCTTCAAATGAGCATCGTACATGGTGATCGATGCCTGAATTCCTACGCTATCTGGTGCAACTGCATTTTTGGAGACGACCCTTGATCTGATTAGTGCGTCTTTCAATGCTGTGATGGCCTTAAAGTGGCCAGTTAACCTGGATTTTAAATTCTCCAAAGTTAATTGAGCATCCAGAATGCTGTCCACTGAAGTCATTGAGAAAGACGCTCCTTTGAAATCTTTTCGGATCATCCCTTCAAAATTCTGAATCATTTCATCTTCTGGAAGGAACTGATGATCCTTGGAGGTCAAGTCGCAGGGTAGCTCTTCTAATTTTTTTAACAAGCTCAGGTCACTTTTATCACTAGCTTCCTTAAAAGCTTTAAGATCATCAATTAGATTTTTGAGTACCTGAATTTTGAAGATCATCGACTCCTTGATCTCAACATAGAAATCTTTGTTGGGGATGACACCGATAGATATCAGGGTACTCTTTTTTAGATCTTTCATTTCCTTCCATCTATCGAGATCTTTCTCCAAGCCATCAATTTCCTGAGAGACAAGGGAGACAAAATTGTCTACCTGAGCTTTCAACCTCTTCATTTTCCCTATTCTTTCTACAACCTCAGATAGCAGAGAGATTCCTTGGTTGTGCATTATGTCAATATATTCCTCCATTACTTTCCCCTTCAAATAAGTCTTTTTAGCTTTCTGAATGACTGAATCATCCACAGAAAAGGCCTCTGGAGTAGCTGCTTCAGGTGGGATAGTGAATCTTCTGATTACTGCCGTTAACTACTCAGCCTTGGCTTTATAAAAATCCTTCATCTCTTTTTCCTTATCAAACTTTTGGACCACAATGTCCATTGCTGCCTGAAGATCACTCTTTGCCCCTTCGTGAGTAACTTTGCCAAGTTCAACACGAGAGAGGGAATAACTGCTCATCTCAAAACCTTCAAGGGCTACGTCCTGAGGAGGTTTGGCAATTTCTAGAAATTTTTGCCCCTTCTCTTCGACTAACCTAGAGAGGATTTTTGGACTTTTAGGAGCCTTTGCTTTTGCTGGTATGATCTTACCAAAGTCGAATTCATCTGGGGAGATGGCCATTTTCTTTCTTTTAGGTGTGAAAGCAGACATCCATGGCGGGAGAGAAGTACCTGTTGCAACAATAGTCACCTCTGCTGGTGTCGTTGTAGCAGCTTCCACACTACTGGTGGTGACAATAGTCATGGTTGGAGTGACCAGCAAAACTATACCAACTGCTAATTCTGGATCAGGTGCAGGGCTTGGAGGCAGGTTAAAAAATTGAGATGATAAACTCAGAATGGATACATAAGAGCGAGGTGAACCTGCTGAAGGATCCTGAGGATCACCAAAAACAACTTTGGAAGGGGAAGTGGGTCCAGAAGAGGGAACACTGATTGGAGAGATAGGAGAAGTGGGCACCGTAGGAGATTGAGGAGGAGGAGAGGAGCTCTGGATCGGCCACGCTTGTCTCGGTGAGGTTGGAGACCCAACACCTAGTCGTTCATAAGGTTGATCCGTTGTCCCCATTGGTTGAGCTGCCTGTACCCCAGGGCTTTGTTCTTTGGTTCCTTCAGCTGCTGCCTCAGGCTCTTGTGCTAACCTAGGCTTTTTGGATACAAAGATGATCCTAGGCTTGTGAGGCTTAGAAGATGAAGGAACGTCATCTTTGTTTTTGGTTTGGCTTTCTACCTTTCTCTTCATCTCTGCTTGGTATTCAGCCTCTGACCCTATGATGAACTCTTTTAGGGTGATCCCCTTTGTTGCCAACCAACTATTGGTGTTAGCCAATATTGGTTCAAATCTTTTCCTTAGAGAGGTCAATTCTTTTTTAGACCAGTTAATTGGAGGAAGAGGGGAACCAGCGACCTTTTCTATCAAATATCTATTGTTCATGACATTCCCATCATCAATCAACCCTGAAGGGATCTCAGCAAGCCTGAGGTACTCTATCTGCTCTAGTGTGAGACGGCAATAGTCCATCTTCCTTATCTCTTCAGTCATCCTCATATCCACCCAGATGTCCTCAATCATGGGCTCGTGGAACTGAGTCTTCCTTCGGATCATCTCTCTGACTCCCTTGTAATCAAATTTTTCTTGTCTTTTGAATGATTTGATGGTAACCATCTGCATCTCTATTTCCATAACCCTGGCTTTAGTCGATGTAGCAACTAAAAATCTACCAATTTGGATAGGAAATTTGAAATCGGGTCTCTTAAGCTCCATCTATTTTGAGTGCACGACGGCCAGTTGTCAGCAAAGCTCCATTAGGACCAACCTGTTTGAAGGGAATCTAGGGAGCATATAAGGGTATCCTTGGTAGAAACCCACCTGAAGATAAGAAAATGTAGAGAACTGGAGGAACATGCAGCCAAAACTGTTCACTACTATCCAGGCCTCGTCTGATATTCTCTTCTGCTCCAGTTGAGGATCGAAGAGACATAGGAATACGGCAAAGAATGCGTCATTCATTCATCTAAAATGATGTGTTGACCCCTGAAGTATTAGCTGTAGATAGTATGAATAGACCGGGGTGGTCTTCCTATCTCCCTCTGTTGTTAAACCTGGGAAAGATCGCATGGTAGCAGCGATGTAGACCAGGTACGAGGTCATGTAGAATTTGAAAGAGGTTTGTACCCTGATTAGTTGCTCATGAATAGCGTTGCTGATCTGTTCCCCCCAAAAGATGGCCTATTTTCCTTGCAAGATGATCTTAATGAATGGATACATCCATTCAGGGAATTGTGAAGAGGACGGGAGGCCCCGTACTCTGCTGAGGAGGGTGATTAAGTCACCAACTTCTTCAATGAAGTCACTTCTGGGGAAGCTTTTCGGCCATCTAGATAGACTGGCCCTTGGGGTTTTTAACCATTTATGGTTTATGACCTTCTTTGCCCTCTCGGGGTCTTTGTCATACTCCCTTTGCACGTTCTCGAAGTCAATTTGGGTTACTTCAGTGGCTGGTGGACATAGGAAAACTTTGTCAATAAATTCGGGGTTCAACCGAATGATCATGCTGCCACTGGTGTCTGAGACCGATTTGGTCTCTTTGTCATAAAATTACACGCATTGAAGGATGAACTCCGCATGATGTGCTGCTACTGGGAAGGCGGCCACCAGGTGGATGTTGCTCTCAATAATCCTCTTTATCCCAGTGCTGGGATTTGTTGCTTTGGTTCGTTCTAGAAATTTGGCCATATCTACGTGGCCAATCTCGGTGTTTCGAATGTCATCGACATTCGAGGTGACCGTTGTGAGCGGGAAGATGCCCTGGTACTTGTATTTCATCATCTTCGCCTTTGAAGGAGATGCTTCCGTCATAGGGGTCGATCTTGTTTGGACGAGAGCAGGTGTGCAGGAGCTCGCTGAAGGTGCTGCAGCCATAGTCGAAAGGAGAGTGAGAGAGAGGGGGAGAGCAATTTAAGTGACATAGATTATGAGAGGTCACTTAAATAGGCTAGGCTAAGCAAAGGAACGAGGAACGAGAAAGAAAAAGCATGAAAGGGACAACTCAGGAAAAATCTTGGGAGTTGGCTGAAAAAGAAGAAAAATACAGGGGCGGCAAAAATCGCCGCCCTTGCATAGAAAATGCAGGGGCGGTGAAAATCGCCGCCCTTGCATGGAAAATGCAGGGGCGGCAAAAATCGCCGCCCTTGCAGAGAAAATGCAGGGGCGGCAAAAATTGCCGCCCTTGCAGGGAGACCGCAGGGAAAGCACGGAGGAAAGTGCGGAAGCGGTGAAAATCACCGCCCTCACTCTTGGGCAAACGAAGTGTGGAAGGGCGAAAAAAATCACCGCCCTCGCACAAAAGATAAGAAAAATGTGGGCAGAAAAAATCGCCACCCGCACGAGGCCGCGGTGGTAAAAACCACAGGCAGGAAGGGGGAAGGGGGAAACAATAAAAAAAAACACTTAAAAACTACCAAAAGCAACTAAGCAAGAAAAAAAAAACAACAAACAACAAACAACAAAAAATAAATAAATCAAAAAGACAAACCCTACCTGGAAAATGCGCACACCACGAGGTTGGATCCGTGAGCTGTTGCATCGAAATGCCGCTTGAGGCGCTCAGGTGCAAGAGGTAGGAGGAGGAGAGGAAGCAGTGAGAAGAAAGAGGCTCAAATCAGAATATATAGGGTGAAAAACTCACCCCAATGACCCGACACGCGCGGCCATTAATGCCTTGCATAGAAATTGAGACGTGTAAGGGCGGCAAAAATTTCCGCCCTTACATGTAGTCGGTCTCTTTTGCAGGGGCGGCAAAAATCGCCGCCCTTGCAGGAAAGGTTCAGGGGCAGCAAAAATTGCCACCCTTGCAGGGGAGGATGTAGGGACGGCAAAAATTGCTGCCCTTACATAAAAACAAAGGAAAATGCAAGGGCAGTGAAAATTGCCGCCCTTGCAGGGAAAAACAAAAAGAGACCAACCCTGGAAAGAGGAGAAAAAGGAAAAGAGGAAGGGAAAACTTGGCCTTGACGGGATAGTAACCACTCCCCGATCCGACCAAGATGAAAATGAATTATAGAACTCGTATCGGAAAAAGAGCTTAGAGAGACGAGAGACGAAATGGACAAGTTTCGTAGGGGGTTGCTTCCAAAATGAGCTAAGCTGATTTTGGAAACAACAGCTGGTTCCTGTTGGGGAACTTTTGCTTGTCGAAAAGATAAGTGGAATTAAAAAACCAGTCTCTAAGTGCCTTCATCCCAGCCATTGGGCTACGGAGTCGAGCGAAAAATGAGAAAGAAAGACAGACAAAATATAAGAACTATACATATTTTACAAATGGACTCATCTGAGCTTCAAGGGTTGAAAAGCTTTAGATGCTGCCCATTGTGAGGTAGTGTAAATGGTGTTCCATCTTTATACTCCAGCAATCTAGCTTCGCCACAGAGCTGCCGAATGGTGAATGGACCCCTCCACAGGGAGTCAAATTTTCCATGCATCCCCTTTGGTTCACGTCGCTTTTCCCATAACAAGACTTGATCTCCGACTTGGAACTCACGTGCTTTAGCTTTTTTTATCAAAAAGTGCCTTCACCCGGTTCTGATATTCCTTGATCCGATCCACCACCATAACTCATTATTCGTTCAGCTCAGTCAGACACATGATCCGCTTGTCAACTGAGCTTTCAAAGGTCGAGTCTTCGATTGCTCTGGTTAATCTGAGTGCTGGTAGTTCAAGGGTGATGGGGATTTCTGTATTTCGTCCATATAAGAGTTGGAAAGGTGACATACCTATAGCTCTTTTGGGTGTTATCCTGTCGGCCCATAAAGCATCATACAAAGCTTTGTGCCATGTTCTCTGATTGTCATCCACCAACTTCCTGATAATGGTGACCAGGTTCTTGTTACTCGATTCTACTTGTCCATTTCCTTGAGGGAAATAGTCTGAAGTGTGAGACAAGGTAATCCCATAATGGAAACAAAATTGAGTGATTTCATGTGACGAAAAGCAGGCTACATTATCTGTCACAATTTTTAGTGGAACCCCAAACCTGGAGATGATATTTTCTTTGAGGAAGGTGCATACTACTTCAGATGTAGCATGCTTAGTTGGTTTGGCCTCCACCCACTTAGTAAAATAGTCTGTCATGGTGAGGACATAATCATGTCTGGCACTTGAAGATGGGTTAACTGTGCCAATAAAATCAATACCCCACTGCTGAAATGGTTCATCGATCACAACTGGCCTGAGGGGCAAAGCAGGTAGCTTAGGCTTTCCGACGAATTGCTGACACAGCTCACACTTACGCACCCATTTGTAAGCATCCTGAAAAAGAGTGGGCCAGTAGTACCTTGCTCACAGAATCTTGTGTGCCATCACCGGTGCGGAGAAATGTCCTCCACAGGCCAAATTGTGGAAATATTCTAAAAGTCTTCCTTGTTGAGCCTTGTCAACACAACGAAGAAATGCCCCGTCCAGGTTTCTCTTATAAAGACCATTGTCCCACAGAACATAACCAACTACTTTTAATTTAACATTCCATTTTTCTTTAAAAGAAATATGAGGAGGACATTCACCATATGTTTGGAAATAATCAATGTTAGAAAACCACTCATCAGTAGTGGCGACAAAGAGAACTGTGGGCACGCTTTCGATATCTTGATCTTCACTTTTTAATTCATCTGGAATGTTGTTGGCGATCAATTAGCAGAGGCCCCTTCCTTGTACAAGTTTGGTTGGTTTGATGTCCAAATCAAATTCCTGAATTTTGGCAATCCAGTTACCCCTCTTTGTACCGAACTCTTGCTGAGTCAAAATAGATTTTATTGTTGTATCCGGCACGAGAACTTCGGTGTGAGAATTCAGGATATAAAACCTGAACTGCTTGACAACCTTGACCACGGCGTAAGCATGTTTCTCCATAAGGGAATATTTTAATTCATGATTTTTGAGTGGGCAACTCGTGAATGAAATAGGAGATTCTATATTTTCTGAATTTGGTTGAACCAAAATAGCTGACAGTGTATGCTCAGAGGCGTAACTATATATCTTGAAACCTTTAGTATAGTCCGGACAGACCAAAACTGGTGCCCGAGCGATTGCTTCCTTAATTTCTTTGAATGTTGATTTGCCCTCGGCAGTCCACCTGAATGCGGCATTGCTCTTCATCATGTTGACAATATGACGGGTTTTCTCGGCAAATTTTGGAACAAATCTCCTAAGGAAATTCACTTTTCTAAAGAAAGAGTGAACCGCGGTCTTGCTGGTAGGCAGAGTAAGTTCCTGGATGGAGCTAACTCTTTCTGAATCAATCCTGATGCCTTCTCGGGACACTATGTGTCCAAGAAGTTTCCCTTTAGTTACTCTAAAGATGGATTTCTCTGGGTTTAACGAGATGCCATTTTGACGGCAGTGCTCCAGTACCTTTCACAAATGATAAACATGCTCAGAACGCTGTTTTAAAAATACTGTCAGATCATCTAGGTACACTACAATTAATTTTCCCATTACATCTTTGAAAGCGAGATCCATAGCCCTTTGAAAAGTGGTGCCTGCATTTATTAGACCGAACGGCATCCTGTGATAAGTGAAAGTGCCCCAGGGGGTGGTGAACGCTGTCTTGTGTTGATCTGCTTTCCCGACCTCAACTTGATTATAACCAGAAAAACTGTCAAGCATTGATAACATTTCTAAACCTGTTACCATCTGTAAGACTTGATCCATAATGGGAAGGGGATAGTTATCTTTTAAGGACAACTGATTCAGGTTCCTAAAATCTACACAGATCTGAATTTCACCATTTTTCTTTCTGACGGGTACTATGTTAGCAACCCATGTTGAGTGATGGATCGGAAAAATTATCCGAGCATCCAGCATCTTTTGTATCTCAGCTAAAATAGTACCTGAGATTTTTGAATTATATTGCCTGGATTTCTATTTGTAAGGCACAGAGTTGGCTTTCAAAGGGATGTCATGATGAATGTCATGTGGCCTGAGAGATTTCAAGTCATCATAAGAGTAAGCCAATACGTCCCTATATTGGCGGAGTAAACTAGCAAGCTCAAACCTTTCTTTGGAAGTGCAACATTTTCTAATGTTTACCATCTTAGGGTCATTCTTGGTTCCCAAGTTGACTTGATCAAAATCTTGAGAAGAATTTGAATCTGTTCGTTGCTATTTGATGAACTTGTCATGGTCATCAAACAGCTTCTCTAGGGAAACCAAACCTTTGGGAATTTTATTCCCCTTGAGCTGTAGAAAATCTTCACCTGTATGGGTCTGGGTTTCAGGGGTCAGTCCTCACTCTCGGGGCTCACTACCTTCAAAATGCAATTGTTTGAAAGTGTCCTTTTGTTCCAAGAAGGCGATGATTTGATCATCGTTGTTAAACACCTGCCAGTGGTCGACATTATCTGGTACACTTAGTCAAAAAACTAGCTCAATAGTATACTTATCTCCCTTAAAATCTAGGTGGGGAATTAGGAGGGTGGCAGAAATAGCCAATGCATCTGCTCGATCATTGAATTCCCTCGAAACAGCGGAGATATTGAAGGCGTCAAAATTTTCAATTTGATCCCATACTAGATTACGGTAATGGCGCAACCTCTCATGCTTGGTCTGATAGAGGTTCCTTAGCTGACAGACTATCAACTCAGTGTCTCTTTTAGCATGGAGTTTCTTAACACCCTTTTTTTTGGCAGCATGTAGTCCAAGCAATAGGGATTCGTATTCGGCCGTGTTGTTAGTATTATTGAATTGTAATTTGTAAGAAAAAGGAGTAATTTCTCCTTGAGGGGATACCAACACAACTCTCGCTCTTGATCCAGTAGAAGAGCAACTGCCATCGAACTCCAAAGTCCACAGCTCATCAGGTATTACTTTTTCCATAAAAACTTTTCCGTTTCAGGGAAAAGGTTGTTTTATGTGTTCATTTTGCTTGGGCATTCCATCCTTCGCATCGGCTGAAACCAAAATCAAATCATCACCCGTAGGAGTTTCATCTAATGCACCGTGGATCTCGTCTGTGGATAAGAAATAAGTGCCCATGCCTGATGACTCAAATAAAATCTGAGCTTCAGGTGCTGTGGAATGGGTAACTACATACCTGGCTTCTTTTTCAGGAAGCAATCTTTTCATGACGCCTTGAACCGAAATCTTTGCTTCAGATAGGTCCATCCTTAACTCGCCTCCAACATCCTTACAGAAATTTCGCCCAAGCAGGATACCGTAAGATGCTGGAACATCCGCTACTAGAACCGTCATTTTAATTCACTTTTTCAAAAAAGCCACAAAAGCGTATTGGGCATCTTTTATTTGGCCAAGGAGGGGAACTTGCTTGTTTTCCATGGAAAAACACCTCCCAAAAGTTTTGGTTAAAGTTAAGCCGAGAGAATCTGCCACTTTTGCAGGCATGACGTTATCTGAAGCCCCAGACTCTATAATGCAGTTACTTAGTTTGTAACCATTTATAAGCAGGAAAACATAGAAAGGTTATATTTTTTTGGGAGCGACGGGAGGGGTCACAACCAGATTATTTTGGGCTGGTTTGTCTTTGGGGAGATCAAGAACAACTTTCAAAGGATCTTGTCCTACCAGGATAGCTTTATTTTTAACATACTCTGCTAACCTATCAAACTGCTCTGGATTAGCTCTCAAATACTCAACCTCTGTCATTTGAATCTTAGTCTTTCTAGCATGATCAATAATATCGAATGATTGAAAAGTGGTTGCAATAGAAGAAGAAGAAATCCCCTCATCAGGGGCTTTGACAGGTACTTCACTGGCCTGAGTAGTAAGAGAGGGGGATATTGAGTGATTGGGAGTAGTTACTCTTTTATGAGTTACCTGATCTTTTGATTGAGGAGGTAATGGAGTCCAGCATTGGGCAATAGAAACTGCTGGCCGGGGCTCATCATCTGCTTTCCCTTTGTCAGCGTGTGAAGCCGACTGATTTTGAGATCTGGTAAAAATAGCGTAAGCTCCCTCTGAATCTTCCCCTTTACTTCCAGCTTCATCTTGATAATCCAAGAAACTGATACTGGAGTCACCAGCTAATTCCTCATCTTGTTCATCAAAGAGGTTAGCACTTTCTGATTGATCTAGCTGCGGCTGAAAGGAGTGGTCATGCTCAGCTTCTAGGTATCTGACCGCTGAATTCGTAGGTGCTGCTTCAATGGCTAATCTTCCTGAAGGGGGAGGTAGGCGGTTTGATTGTCCTTGGGTTTGGGCAGTATTACCTTGATATGGTTGATTCTAAAATGTCCTCCTAGGTGCATCTCGATAGGTAGGGGCAGATGCGCCTTGAGCAATTTGTCTTTTCAAAGTAATCAGTTCATTTGTTAATTTTTGCACCATAGGATCAGTAGTGCCCGTGGAAGAGCTTTCAGCAGGTGAGGGGTATTTATTTTTACCAGAGTCTTTCCTAATTTTGCCTGCCAGGATAAGATCATCTTCAATCTCGGTGGCCAATCCTTGAGCCAAGGCTAGGTCCATAGGGCCAGCTCGTCTCAACAAAAAACTTACTTTGGAAAGCTGTGAGTTGATAAAAAAACATTTGAGATTCTCTGGCATGGGTTGAGCCACAGTAGGAATCCGATTTCTTAATTTGTTGAACTTGGCTATGAAATCCCTCATGGGTTCCTGGGATTCTTTTTTCATCTGTGTTAGCTGAGCTAACAAAGCATGTGCATCTTCAGCGAGTTTAGACTGAGCTTCAAATATGGACTTTAGGGTATTCCAGTCAGTTACTGACCCAACTTGCAAGTGATAGAACCAATCCACAGCGGCACCTTGTAAAGTCTCCACAAAAAGTCTCACTGCCACATCTTCAAATTCGACCCCTATTACGCCACATGCCATAGAGAAAGCGGCAATATGCTCGTCGAGATGAACCTTTCCATCACCAAAAAACTTAGGAAAATTTTTCCTAGAACTACGAGGTAGTTCATGCAGAGGTGGGGTTAAATTAAGAGGACCGAAAGAATTACCCCATAGGCCTTGAGCCATTATGATAAGGGGATGAAAAGGTGGGATAACAAACCTTGGTGGAGTGTTTATAGGTAGGCGGCGATTGACAGCGGGAAAAGGAGTTCTACCTTGTGTTGGTGACCCGACAAGGCTAGAAGGAACACTCCTAGATCATCGAAGAGATGCTGATGGGGGAAACAGATCAAAATTACTCTGTTGCGCCAACTCAAACACAGGGTCAACAACACCCTTAGATCTCTGACCTCTGGTGTAACGTGGGGTTGCCAGATTTTTTTTTAAAACAAAAATGGGACCAAAACTACTTCAAGTTGAAGCTTGAGGCTCCAAGATGCGTGTTCTTCCCAGTAGCTCTGGTTAATCTGACCAGATAATATAACGGAGATAGCTGGTAAGGCTATAATGATAATGGGTAAGACATGAAACGGAGTCGCCAGATTATGTAATGGATAAGGGTAGGGACTGCTTCAATCTGAAACTTGAGGTTTTAGACTGCATATTTGAATTTTCTAGCGGAGTCGCCAAAAACTGTTGGGTGAATATTTTGTCATCAACTAACTGATGGAAAAATGGGGATATCAGCCACAGCATAAGGGAGATTTACACCATGAGGAGTGCGGCTTTACCAGATCTGGATGAGGTAAATCTCTCCTCTCATCAAGGGGAGGTTCCCTATCAATATTTATGTGCTATAAGCATTTATGTAATTAAGCAGAAAATAACACATGGGGTTGGTATAACAGCATCTACTTCTCTTTTTTTAGAAGTAATGTATGAAAGACAAAAGTGGAAAATCCCTGGTCTAAAGTTACAACACTCCTCTTCTTTCAGGAATGGTATCAAACAAAGAGCAAGAGATTACCTGAAGTAACCAAGGCACAAGAACGCTTACGTAAGCGTAAAGTCTTTCGTAGCTTCTCCACAGATCTGAAACGAGTACAACCGTAGAGTAAAGTGAAGCACAAAGTCTTCACCTAAAACTACAAAAGATAAAAGAATCTCAAAGGTAAAATCAGCACAAAGTCTATCTTCTACCCTCAAGAAGTGCCCTCAGATAATAATAACACACCCACTTTGCTTATTAAATCAGATGAATAAGATATTACTTAGGAAAGAGACATAAGAACTACTTCCCAAACAACACAGACAATCTCAACACAAAGTCTGAAATAACCTGCTCCTCATTCATTCAACAGAATATGATTTACAAGTTTGAGCACAAAGCCTCAAAAGTTGCTTCAATTTCAGCAGAGTGTTTGCTATTGAATTTTTTTTAAGAAGCCGATTTACAAATGAGGTCTCCACTATATATAGGGAGAAAATCCTCAAAAACATAAAAATAATAAAATATAAAATATCTTGGTCAAAGATGACTCATCTTTGACTTTTAGATATTTTCCAAAAATATTTTATTCATAATTACATATTACAAAATTTGCATGCATTCTGCACAAAACAGAAATGCATAAGGATAGAAGAAGAGAGAAAAAGAGAGAGAGTGTGTCAATTTTTGCCGTCAGACTTCTTCAAATGAGCATCGTACATGGTGATCGATGCCTGAATTCCTACACTGTCTGATGCAACTACATTTTTGGAGACGACCCTTGATCTGATTAGTGCGTCTTTTAATGCTGTGATGGCCTTAGAGTGGCCAGTTAACCTAGATTTTAAATTCTCCAAAGTTAACTGAGCATCCAGAATGCTGTCCACTGAAGTCATTGAGAAAGACGCTCCTTTGAAATCCTTTCAGATCATCCCTTCAAAATTTTGAATCATTTCATCTGCTGGAAGGAACTGATGATCCTTGGAGGTCAAGTCGCAGGGCAGCTCTTCTAATTTGTTTAACAAGCTCAGGTCACTTTTATCACTAGCTTCCTTAAAAGCTTTGAGATCATCAATTAGATCTTTGAGTACCTGAATTCTAAAGATCATCGACTCCTTGATCTCAACATAGGAATCTTTGTTGGGGATGACACCGATAGATATCAGGGTACTCTTTTTTAGATCTTTCATTTCCTTCCATCTATCGAGATCTTTCTCCAAGCCATCAATTTCCTGAGAGACAAGGGAGACAAAATTGTCTACCAGAGCTTTCAACCTCTTCATTTTCCCTGTTCTTTTCGCAACCTCAGATAGCAAAGAGATTCTTTGGTTGTGCATTCTGTCAATATATTCCTCCATTACTTTCCCCTTCAAATAAATCTTTTCAGCTTTCTGAATGACTGAATCATCCACAAAAAAGGCCTCTGGAGTAACTGCTTCAGGTGGGATAGTGAATCTTCTGATTACTGTCGTTAACTGCTCAGCCTTGTCTTTATAAAAATCCTTCATCTCTTTTTCCTTGTCAAACTTTTGGACCATAATGTCCATTGCTGCCTGAAGATCACTCTTTGCCCCTTCGTGAGTAACTTTGCCAAGTTCAACACAAGAGAGGGAATAACTGCTCATCTCAAAACTTTCAAGGGCTGCGTCCTGAGGAGGTTTGGCAATTTCTATAAATTTTTGCCCCTTCTCTTCGACTAACCTGGAGAGGATTTTTGGCCTTTTAGGAGCCTTTGCTTTTGTTGGTATGATCTTACCAAAGTCGAATTCATTTGGGAAGATGGCCATTTTCTTTCTTTTAGGTGTGAAAGCAGACATCCATGGCAGGAGAGAAGTACCTGTTGTAACAATAGTCACCTCTGTTGGTGTCGTTGTAGCAGCTTCCACACTACTGGTGGTGACAGTAGTCATAGTTGGAGTGATCGGTGAAACTGTACCAACTGCTGATTCTGGATCAGGTGCAGGGCTTGGAGGCAGGTTAAAAGACAGAGATGATAAACTTGGAATGGATACAGAAGAGCGAGGTGAACCTGCTGAAGGATCTTGAGGATCACCAAAAAAAACTTTGGAAGGGGAAGTGGGTCCAGAAGAGGGAACACTGATGGAAGAGATAGGAGAAGTGGGCACCGTAGGAGATTGAGGAGGAGGAGAGGAGCTCTGGATCGGCCGTGCTTGTCTTGGCGAGGTTGGAGACCCAACACCTGGTCATTCTGAAGGTTGATCCACTGTCCCCATTGGTTGAGCTGCCTGTACCCCAAGGCTTTGTTCTTTGGTTCCTTCGGTTGCTGCCTCAGGCTCTTGTGCTGACCTAGGCTTTTTGGATACAAAGACGATCCTAGGCTTGTGAGGCTTAGAAGATGAAGAAACGTCATCTTTGTTTTTGGTTCAACTTTCTGCCTTTCTCTTCATCTCTGCTTGGTATTCAACCTCTGACCCTGTGATGAACTCTTTTAGGGTGATCCCCTTTGTTGCCAACCAACTATTGGTGTTAGCCAATATTGGTTCAAATCTTTTCCTTAGAGAGGTCAATTCTTGTTTAGACCAGTTAATTGGAGGAAGAGGGGAACCAGCGACCTTTTCTATCAGATATCTGTTGTTCACAACATTCCCATCGTCAATCAACCCTGAAGGGATCTCAGCAAGCCCGAAGTACTCTATCTGCTCTAGCATGAGACGGCAATAGTCCATCTTCCTTATCTCTTCAACCGTCCTCATATCCACCCAGATGTCCTCAATCATGGGCTCATGGAACTGAGTCTTCCTTTGGATCGTCTCTTTGACTCCCCTGTAATCAAATTTTTCCTATCTTTTGAATGATTTGATGGTAACCATCTGCATCTCTATTTCCATAACCCTGGCTTTAGTCGATGTAGCAACTGAAAATCTACCAATCTGGATAGGAAACTTGAAACTGGGTCTCTTAAGCTCCATCTGTTTTGAGTGCACGACAGCCAGTTGTCAGCAAAGCTCCATTAGGACCAACCTATTTGAAGGGAATCTAGAGATCATATAAGGGTATCCTTGGTAGAAACCCACTCGAAGATAAGAAAATGTAGAGAACTGGAGGAACATGTAGCCAAAATTGTTCACTACTATCCAGGCCTCGTCTGATATTCTCTTCTGCTCCAGTTGAGGATCAAAGAGACATAGGAATACGGCAAAGAACGCATCATTCATTCCTCTGAAATGATGTGTTGACCCCTAAAGTGTTAGCTACGGATAGTATGAATTGACCAGGGTGGTCTTCCTATCTCCCTCTGTTGTTAAACCTGGGAAAGATCACATGGCAGCAGCTATGTAGACCAGGTACGAGGTCATGTTGAATTTGAAGGAGGTTTGTACCCTGGTCAGTTGCTCGTGAATAGCGTTGCTAATCTGTTCCCTCCAAAAGATGGCATGTTTTCCTTGCAGGATGATCTTAATGAATGGATACATCCATTCATGGAATTGTGAAGAGGACGGGAGGCCCCGTACTCTTCTGAGGAGGGTGATTAAGTCACCAACTTCTTCAATGAAGTCACTTCTGGGAAAGCTTTTCAGCCATCTAAATAGACTGGCCCTTGGGGTTTTTAACTATTTATGGTTTATGACCTTCTTTTCCCTCTCGGGGTCTTTGTCGTACTCCCTTTGCGCATTCTCGAAGTCAATTTGGGTTACTTCGGTGGCTGGTGGACATAGGAAAACTTTGTCGATAAATTCGGGGTCCAACCGAATGATCATGCTGCCACTGGCGTCTGAGACCGATCTAGTCTCTTTGTCGTAAAAGTGCACGCATTAAAGGATGAACTCCGCATGATGTGCTGCTACTGGGAAGGTGGCCACCAGGTGGATGTTGCTCTCAATAATCCTCTTTATCCCAGTGCTAGGATTTGTTACTTTGGTTCATTCTAGGAATTCGGCCATATCTACGTGGCTGATCTCGGTGTTCCGAATGTCATCGACATTCGAGGTGACCACTGTAAGCGGGAAGATGCCCTGATAATTGTATTTCATCGTCTTCGCCTTTGAAGGAGATGCTTCCATCATAGGGGTCGATCTTGTTTGGACGGGAGCAAGTGTGCAGGAGCTTGCTGAAGGTGCTGCAGCCATAGTCAAAAGGAGAGTGAGAGAGAGGGGGAGAGCAATTTAAGTGACATAGGTTATGGGAGGTCACTTAAATAGGCTAGGCTAAGCAAAGGAACGAGGAAAGAGAAAGAAAAAGCGTGAAAGGGACAACTCAGGAAAAATCTTGGGAGTTGGCTGAAAAAGAAGAAAAATACAGGGGCGGCGAAAATCGCCGCCCTTACATGGAAAATGCAGGGGCGGTGAAAATTGCTGCCCTTGGATGGAAAATGTAGGGGTGGCAAAAATCACCGCTCTTGTATGGAAAATGTAGGGGCGGCAAAAATTGCCGCCCTTGCAGGGAAAATGCAGGGGCGGCGAAAATCGCCGCCCTTGCAGGGAGACCGCAAGGAAAGCACGGAGGAAAGTGCAGAAGCGGCGAAAATCACCGCCCTCGCTCTTGGGCAAATGAAGTGTGGAATGGCGGATAAAATCTTCGCCCTCGCACAGAAGATAAGAAAAATGTGGGCGGCGAAAATCGCCGCTCGCACGAGGCCGCAGTGGTAAAAATCGCGGGCAGAAAGGGGGAAGGGGGAAACAATAAAGAAAAACACTTAAAAAATACCAAAAGCAACTAAGCAAGAAAAAAAAAACAACAAACAACAAAAAATAAATAAATCAAAAAGACAAACCCTACCTAGAAAATGCGCGTGCCACGAGGTTGGATCCGCGAGCTGGTGCGTCAAAATGCCGCTTGAGGCGCTCAAGTGCAAGAGGTAGGAGGAGGAGAGGAAGCAGTGAGAAGAAAGAGGCTCAAATCAGAATATATATGGTGAAAAACTCACCCCCAACGACCCGACATGCGCGGCCATTAATGCCTTGCATGGAAATCGAGACGTGTAAGGGCGGCAAAAATTGCCACCCTTACATGTAGTCGGTCTCTTTTGCAGGGGCGGCAAAAATTGCCGCCCTTACAGGGAAAAAAAAAAGAGACCAACTCTGGAAAGAGGAGAAAAAAGAAAAGAGGAAGGGAAAACTTGGCCTTGACGGGATAGTAACCACTCCCCGATCCGACCAAGACGAAAATGAATTATAGAACTCATATCGGAAAAAGAGCTTAGAGAGACGAGAGACGAAACGGACAAGTTTCGTAGGGGGTTGCTTCCAAAATGAGCTAAGCTGATTTTGGAAATAATAGTCAGGAAGACACTCTATAAATGCTTGCATCACTGTTGGGAAGGCCATTCGGCTCTTCAATGTTAATCTTTAGGAAAAAGGTTATGACTTATGCCTGTATCTATGTTTAAATTGACCTTAACAAGCCATTTCTCGATGCTATGGAAATGAGTGTGGGACCCTTTACTTGGGTGCAACAGTTGGACTATGAAACTCTTCATTTCTATTGCCATCTTTGTCATGCTTACGGTCATCTACAGTGATGGTGTTCCAAATTAAAGGCCTTTGAATCTTAGCCTACTCAACCTCCTTGCAATCAGCCTAGAGCTGACAAAGGGAAGGGCCTTGTTCTTGGTGAGGTGACTGAAGTCGATGGTTTTGTCTTGGTCAAAGGCCATTATAGAAATAGGGGCCAAAAATGGTCCTTAAAGGAAAGACAAGCAGATGACTCATTTAACAGGTTTGGAATATTGGATGATCTTAATCAGTAGGAGGTGAACCCAGGGTTGATGATTTTGGATTAGGTGGTTGAGGGTCTAGCCTAGGTGACCAATGTTTCAGGGGCTTTAATTGAACCATAGGTAGCTGAGGATTGGCACATGGATATAGACCAGTAAATAATGGTTTTAGAAGTGTTGGCTTCCTCAATTGAAACCTCAAAAGAAGGTGGAACTCTGTCTCTCACTAGGAAATCTAGGGACTTAGGGGCAGCAAGGAGTAGTAAATATTCTCCTCATTTGGGCCTTATGCAAAGGGATCTCAAGAAGGGAGGGGTGGAGAAATATGTTAAACCTGGTAGGAAAAAGGACCTAGAAAAGATGAAACTAATGGGTGAGACTTTGGTGGAGTCAGGGTCAGTAAAGACTCTAGATGCTCACTTTTTGAGTCCCCTAAAATGATTGTATTATCATGGAATGTAAGGGGCTTGAACAACAGCCCTAGACAAAATGTTGTTCATGATTTGATTAGAAATCAAAGACATGATGTTCTTTTTCTATAGGAGACCAAGATTACAGTTGAGGCTATGCTCAGTCTGGTGCCTAAGTTGTGGAGGCAAGGGGATTGTAAATGCATTGGGGCCCTCAAATCTTTAGGGGGGTTAGCTTGCTTTTAGAACCCATGGAAGATCTGCCCCCTAGGGTGGCTATCTTCTAAGTTCACCATGACTATGATTTCTTCCAGTTTTGAGATGAGGGAAGTCATACTCCTCTCTAATATATATTCCCCTATCGACTGGTGGGGTAAACACTCTCGTTGGGTCCATATCAATTTTGTCTACAGTTTGGTTTCT
Organism: Torreya grandis; assembly: GCA_037957365.1. Classification (NCBI taxonomy): domain Eukaryota; kingdom Viridiplantae; phylum Streptophyta; class Pinopsida; order Cupressales; family Taxaceae; genus Torreya; species Torreya grandis. Next base: position 3,142,587 of record JARHVA010001167.1, on the reverse strand, counting down.
TTCCAACCTTAGATTCTAGCTGGAGATTTTAACGCTATTTTAGAATTGATTGAAAAGCATGGTGGTACGACAAGGCTGGACCCCTCTACTTTGCTTATGTGTAATTATATTATTACTTTGAATTTAGTTGACATTAGGACCAATAATGGTCAATTTACATGGAATAATCCTAGGATTGGGAATAATTTTATTACTGAGAGATTGGATCATTTTCTAGTTTTTGGTTACTGGGTTGGTGGTATGTGGTCTACGGGGTCTAAAATTTTAGACTAGAGAGGATCTAATCATTGGCCTATTAAGCTTAATAGTGTTTCAACTTATCTATCTCGCTCTCCCTCCTTTAGATTCTAACTTATGTGGTTGTGGAACTAGTCTCTATTCGATTGTGTGGCCAATTGGTGGAGGTGGGGTAGACCTGACCATGGTACAGTGATGTATATCTTTGCTAAATCATTGTAGTACATGAAATATAAGATCAAACAGTGGAATCATCAATGCTTTGGGAATATTTTTCATGTTAACGCAGATGCTTAGGCTAAGCTGGATGGTATCACGAGACTAATAAGGGAGGAATGATTGACTGAAGAATTGCTTCAAGATGAAGCACAGGCTGTGAAATCTCTAGAGGAATGTGATCTTTAGGAGGAAATGTTTTGGAACCAAAAGGCCTAGATATAATGGCTTCAAGAAGGGGATAGAAATACCTCCTTTTTTTTCAATTCATCCAAAGCTAAGAGGCATGGAAACTCTATTTCAATCCTAGTCAATGATAGGGGTGAGCAACTTACCTCCCTCCCTACAATGTCAGATGAGGTGGTGCAGTACTTCTCCTCTCTTTTTAGGGAAGATGTGAATGGGGAATCTCTAGAAGAATCCTAGGTTCTCTCCTATATTCCACCTCTGGTGATGTGTGAAATGAATGAGATTTTTATGAAGGATATCACTCTTGGGGAGCTTGAGGAGACTATTATCCAGATGAATAAAGGGAAAGCACCTGGGCCTGACGACTTCTCGATTGAGTTCTACCAAGAATTCTAGGACATTATCAAACTAGACCTTTTAGCCATTGTCCAAGAATCTCAATGGAATAAACAAATGCTTAAGGCTTCAAATGTGACCTATCTCACCCTCATACCCAAATGTGAAGGAGTTGATAGGCTAAGTCAATTTCATCCCATCTCTCTTTGCAATGTTATTTATAAACTTATATCCAAGATTATTGTTGACAAGTTAAAAAGAGGGATAAAAGCAATGATTTTTAAGGAGCAGAGTGGTTTTGTGGAGGGAAGGAAAATTTTGGATGGTATTGTTATAGCTGTTGAGTCCATTCACTCCATGGCCAGTTCCAAAGATATGGTGATGTTTATTAAGTTAGATATGGCTAAGGCCTTTGATAGGGTTAGGTGGTCATTCTTGTAGAAGATTCTTAGTTTTTTTGGTTATGGGGATGAATGGATTCAATGGGTCATGAGTTGCATTACCTCAATTTCCTTCTCGATGCTTATTAATGGGGAATGCATAGAGTTATTTGGTGCCTCTAGGGGGTTGAGACAGGGAGATCCTTTATCTCTATATCTCTTTCTTCTCCTCACTAAATTTTGGGGAGGATGATTATAAAGAACCAAGAGGATGGGATTTTTCAAGGATAGTGGTAGGGTGGTGATTTGCTAGCATAGTCTCACTTGTAGTTCGTAAATGACACTGCTCTGATGGGCATGGCCACAATGAGAGAAGCTGCTAATTTGTGCAAGGTGTTGGATGTTTACTTAACTACATTGGGATAAATGATCAATGAAGACAAGTCATCCATCTTCTTATTCAATACTCCAGGCCCCATCTAGTAGAGGATTGCTCAGACTCTACATTTTCAAATTGGGACTCTCCCCTTGGTCTACCTAGGTATTCTTATCTCGGTCAGTCATCTACCCAGGGAGTCCTAGCAAAATATATTGGATAAATTTTGGGTGAAAGTGAATCATTGGACTCACAGGTGGCTATCTTTTATTGGTTGTGTTTAACTAATTCAATCAGTGGTGCAAGCTTTGCCTGTCTATAGATGTATGCTCTAGGTTTCCCCGTTGGGAATTGTTAAGGAGTTTGATTTGGTTGCTAGACAATTTTTATGGGATGGTAGTCTAACATCTTCCAAATGGAGTCTAGTTCATTAGGAGGTTGTTTGTAGCCCCAAATAATATGGGGGCCTCAATTTATGGTAGCCAGATTTGAATGGAGTTGCTCTGGTGGTGAAGCTTTATTGGTGTTGGTGCACTGAACAAGACAAGGCTTGGGCCAAGATTTTCTCCCAGAAGTACTTTTTGAGGACCAATCAGTGTGATATTCCTCACTAACCCCTCATGGGGAAAGGGTCGGTGATATGGGGTACTCTCAAAAAAGGGGATGCTCTTATTAAGGAAGGCTTATTTTAGATTTATAAGTGGGGGTCCAAGGCTCTTTTTTGGACCGATTCATGGGATGGTTATCCTCCCATTATCTCTCAGCCCCCTAATTTGTTGAATCTTTGCCAGAGATTTCTTGAGGTTGGTTGGTCTCAAGTGAGCGACTTTAAATCATATATTCCCTATAGATAAATGGAGGTGGCATGATGGAAGTCTCCAGAGTCTTGGCCAGTTGTTGGGTTGCATGAGGAGCATGTCGAGTTGTTTAGTTTTCTCTCTAGACGCTGATGTAGCTCCCTCTAGGAGGATGATGAGCTTGCTTGGTCTCCCAATCCTAAGGGATCCTACACAGTCACCTCAGGGTATCAGGTCTTACTATCTCAGAGATTAGATAGGGGAAGTTTAGTGGTGGAGGTAGGTCTAGAAAAAATTCTCATGGCCAAAGTGCAACTGCTTTTTTTGGATGCTGGCATGGAATAGGTGTCTAACCTGGGACAATCTCTGGAAGAGAGGTTTCCAAGGTCCTTCAGTTTGTGTTATGTGTGGGGCAGCTGAGGAAGATTTTGCTCACTTATTTTTTCACTGTCCCTTTGTTATATAGATTTGGCATTTCTAGTGGGATGTCTAGCAGAGTCCCTATTTTCATGCTTCCTCATTGATCAATTTTTGGAATGGCATGGGTAAATCCCCCTCTATGACATCTTTATTGCAAGAAGTATGGTTAGGGGGCCCATCTTCTTATTGTGTCAACTTTGGCTTGAGAGGAATCAACAAATTTTCTAGGGTAAGAGGAAGAGGGCGCAACAAGTCTAGTAAAAAATATTTGGGATGATGCAAGCTAAGAGTGAGGTGAGCTTTCCTTTAATTAAGTAGGATGCTAAGGTGGTGGAAAGACTAGGATTCCATGGGCTTTCAAGGACTTCAACTTATGTCAGGAGAGGTCAGCAAGCCAAGGAGAAAATTAATATGGTTGGTCAGTGGTAGAATCCTCCCAATGGGATTCTTAAGATAAATACAGATGGTTCCTCTATGGGTAACCCTGGGCCCGTGGGTATTGGAGGGATAGGCAGGGACTCCAAAGGTATGGTGATTTTCTTCTTTGCAGTCCCTAAGGGGGTGCAAACCATCAACATGATGGAAGGGCAGGCTATTCTCTATGCTCTTGAGAAGGCTCACAATATGGGTTGGATAAGGATTATTTGTGAATCATATTCCCAAGTTTTGATCAATCTTCTCATTAAGCAAAAAGTGTTGGATGTCAATTGGCATTTAGCTTTGATTGTGCAACAGATTTTGTGGGTTAGTTCATTAATGGATATGGTTACGTTTGCTCATATTCTACATGAATGGAATAGGGCAGTGGATTGCTTGGCAAAATGGGCATCTGATCATTTAGATGGAAGAAGTACTGAGGAATGGGAGACAGTCTCGTTGGTGATCTGCTTTGATTTGGAAAGAATTCTAGAGAAAGATAGGGAGGATTATGGTAATGATTAACTTTGATCGTGTCTAGTTCTTCTATTATTGTTATTTTATTTGGGGGATTTATACCCCTTTCTCTTCTTGTATTTCTCTTCTTTGTTTTTCAATAAAGTTTTTACCCCTTTTTATTTTTTAAAAAAAAACAACCCATAGTTAGTTTTGAGTTTTGAGGATAACTCACATAGATTAGGTTTGCAGATTATATTGGTATGAATTAGAGATTATTGGGATTAGGTGATAGGAAGAGATCAACCTTGACTCCCTATTTGTAAGAACTCATTGACCTATATATATGTAATATCTCCTAATATATTGTGATCCCAAATGAATTGAATATAGAAGAATATTATTAAGTATTGAAATTGTACAATTTGCACCAATTATTATCATAATAATATCCAACACTTTTAATTATATAAAAATCCATGAGAAAGGGAAAAAATGTTTTTTAAACTTTCAAAAATATAAAAAAATACAATTACCATATAACTTTGATTAATTTGAGTGATATCCATGTGTCTTTGCCTTGATAAGTGCTAAGTGAATTCAATGTTGTGATGCATTAAGTTTAGGTTATAACTTGTCCTTTGTTGAAGCATATTATTAATTTCAAGCCTTTGAATATGTATATCATGCCTTGGTATTTTTCCATTCCTCAGGATCCTATTATTTCAAACTTGAGTGATATTTATAATGTTGTTTATAAAATATGACTAAACTAGTGTAAAAGAGGTGTGAATGGGGGAAGGAGTTAAAAAAATTATATTATTGCCTAGATAACATTCCACTCTCAGCTTGCTTCAAGGTTTGCATAAATCCTTCGATAATATCTTCTTCGAAGGTAGAACCATCCTTTAAAATGTTAGAATCTCAACCTTCTCTTTTGTTATATTCAAATAAGAATAAAAGACAAAAACTCCATTAAAAAATATCTAGAGAATGAAATATCTCTACCTCTATTTAAAAATGCATAGGAAATGAAATAACTAATGGTGAAAGGTATGTTCTTTTGAAAAAGATGTCTTAATTTTGAATCTTACAGGGGGTAGGGTATGCATGTCTCATATTTTAATTAAAATTAGGTGCCTCCTACATAAGTCTAGCAGTAAGAGGTGGTCCCATATACCATAAGATACCTTACAAACCTAAGAAATACAAGCAAGATCTTAGACCTTAAAAGGACTTTTTTACCCAAGGGGTTGTGGTGTAATGTAAAATTATGAAATTGGAAAAAAATAGGTTATGAGTTTAATATCCCTTAGGTATCACATGTTGTAGCACACCTAGTGACTAGGGCCATATTTTGGCCCCAAATGGTTGTGGATACCTCTTAAAATCCACATAGACATAAAAAAATATTTAAGAATACACCTACTTCTTATATTAGATTTGTTTGAATGAACAAGCCATCAAATATATCAAGGTAAGTCAACAACATCATATTACAGTAGTTTTGGATTCATTCATTAAGCAAGATAGATATTGTGACGTACTAGTAAACGAAAACTTATAAAAAATAAATTTCACATGTTTATTTCTTTATATATAAATTTCAAAGGAAAGTGAAGATAGAGAATGGGAAGGAGATAAGGTATATATATAATGTGTATATGTCACAAGAAGGAGTTTCAATATTTTTGTTAAAGAAAATATAGATATAATAGTCTATAAGTCATGGCTCATTCATGTTTGTCATTTCCCATTTCCCATTTAAAAATTTTGTAGTGGCTTGTTATACATTGATCCCTTGCACATATTTTTGTAGAAAATTAATTTTGGTATAAGACCCCTTTCTATTGTGCATCTATCATATTTTATGGCACTTTGTCCAATTATGTACATTTTACTATTTTTATACACTTTCCACCTACACTAGAGTCTCATTGGCCTTGATACATCCAAATTACCTCATATTCATTTGTTGTTAGCTTTAAGATCCTAATCATCCATTATTTATTCAACCTAATCTCCATTTTGATTCCATTTACACTTTGGGTTAGAGTTAGCAGTCTATTGATTCTAACACTTTTCCTTTTGTGGGTTCATTATGATTTGGCTTGATTCCTCATGAAAAAAAGTTCACTTATCATTGTTTCCTAGGGTCATCTTATGTTCAAAGTCTCTAATATTTTCCTATATACATAAATATATCTTTAGTCATTTCATAGGTATACATCTCTTATCAATCAAAATATCTTACCAGGCATTTGTCTAGTGCATAATCATCAAGTCCTATCAAGATTTATACACATTTATCTAAAAATCCTACATTATATCCAAGTATTATGCCATCTTCACCTTGTACCAAAATAAGGTCATAATGAAGCATATTATTTCATTTGATTATCTAGGGAGAGGAGGTGAATTCCTATCTCTCATCAAGATGGGATTCACTCAAATATCATTACAACTACATTGATTTTGATTCCAAGCATTTGGGATATGTAGCCTCAACTCCTCAAGATTATTATGAGCTAACCAAATTGCACACACTCTTTTATTAATACATTTTAGGACTAGGTCAAGGATAAAATGAGAATAAATTCAACATATTTGGTTTGTTAAACTAGCATTGCAAAGCCACAACCATGTTCATCATTAACTAGTGAACTAACCTAGATATTATTAGAATCCAAAAAGTAGCATAGGACATAATTGGCTCCTATGTACATAATCAAAAAGGGCAAAAGGACATAATAGGTGGTCTATCTATTCTTGATAGGACACAATTGAGGGTACATCAATTTTGAACCAACATCATAAAGATAATTAGATTCTCAGGGTTATAGCATAGTCACTTCCAAAAGGTTATTCTAGTTCTATTATTTAGAAATACTATGCTAGTGTGTTTATTTTTATCACTCTTTGACTCTTCATTTCTATTTATTTTTTAATCATCTAATTTTATAGTTTTTCAACTATTTTAGCACATATTATGCCAACTAGGAAGGTTAAATATACAACCCCTATTAGGTGAAGTGTTAGGTTGAGTGGTGATACTTATGATTTGATTTAGCCACCTTTGTTTCCTAATTGTGTTTCTTTGAAATAAAAAATGACAAATGATTGTGAAATTACGACTTCTTATATTATTATTTAAAATTCAAATGTGAATGAAAATGATAATAATCCAAATTTGAATGTGAATGATAATGAAAATTATGATGACTATGATTATGAGGATAATGCTCTTAATCATATGAATGATATTAATGGTGTTGATCTAATAATATTTAAAAGACTTTCCTCCTTTTGAAATTTAATATAGAAATACACTGCATCCTTAGAGCTCATGTTGCTTAAGTTATCAAAAATACAAAATAAATCTCTGGTTAAGGAATCTATACCTAAAAATGTTCCCATATATCATTTGAATGGTTCTAATCCACCTATTGGAGGCTCTGCTTTTACATTAGGTGGTGAGGCTAGTACTTCAAGTGTTCCCACTACTCCTTTTATGCTACCACCTAGATGTACTCCTTAAGTTACTCCAACTATTCCTTCATAACCCACTACATATTTTGTACTTCTTATAACTCATGTACCATCTTGGCCTACTCCTAATGTTTTATCTCTTGATATTGGTTTTAGTAAAAATACTAACTAAGCCTATATACTTATCAATTATAATCATATGATGGATCCTACACATGTTACAACATATAAGGGTGCTTATATTCAATAATCCATTCAAAAAATTCAAGCTTAAATTAGGTTAATTACTCAAGGATCTAAAAATTCTGGTAATATGGTTACTTCTCAAGATATATTACACAACCCATTTTCTCGTGAGGTCCTCACTCACCCTTTGCCTAGTGTTTTTTAAGTGCCTAATTCACAAAAATATAATGGCAAGGGTGATCTTTCACATCACACTCAATATTTATTTGCTCCATGTTTTGGTTTTGCTCATAATCATTTATTAATGACCAAGTTCTTTCCTATAAGTCTCAAGGACTATACCTTGGATTGGTCCTATGCCTTAACTATAGGCTCTGTGTGTTAATTTTATTTAATTTTTGATATTATTATCTCATTTTACCATAAACATTATCCAAACGGTAATATTCTCTCAACTTTCTCAAACCAAACAAGGACCTAATGAGAATATTTCTAAGTATATGATTCAATTCCAGACTACTCTGAAAAAAATGTTTTAGCAAATAATTGATAATGAGCTAAAAATTATTTTATCCAATATTTTTATTTAACCACTTTATAAAAAATTATTTTCAACACTTACCAATATTTCAATGAACTTTACCACATGGTTCACAACTTTGAGATTAAGCTTTTAGAGTATAACATGCTAAAATATGGACTCGGTGCCCCTACCTTTACTACCTCCAAATATTATGGAAAACCAACATTCTAATCTAAGGCTAGTGTTGATCCAAACTTTAAAGCTAAGAATGATGCCAAAAATGTACATGAAGTTTCACAACCACTTGACATGATAGTTCTTTATTATTCTAGAGAACCTAGATAATTTACAAGGTTGTTTGAGCCTCTTTAAAAAATGCTTAAATGGTTGATTGAGTGCAACATGATATATTTACCTCCAATAGACAAATTGGATACTTATAAAACATTCCCTAAAGGATATGACATACTGCATATTGTGATAGTTACCATAGATCTTCTAGAAATTCTTCAACCAATATTTTTTATTGAGACATAACATAGAAGATCTAATCGATAACAATGTCATATGAGTTAAAGGCCATAATATTACATTGAGTGAATTTGTCATAACACCTAATCAATGAATAAAAATATATTTAAATCCATTTACAAATCATGATTCTAAGAAACAAGACAATGTCCATATGGTTACATCTATACAACAATAACTAGTTTATAATTGGCATCTCATCGATAATATTATAGGTATGGTTTCGAGTTCACAAAAGCAAGCTCTATCCATCACATTATATGACCACGAGATTATAAAATATGATAAAAATAATGGTACACTCTATATAATGCTTGTATTTATTCACATCATTAAATTATGCATGGTATTATGGTAGATAATGGCTAAAGTCAAATTTTAATTATGATGTCATTTCTTGCTACTCAAGGGTACACCCAACGAGACTTATTATGAATAATCATGCTAATTAAGAGTTATAATGGTCTTAGATGAACACCCATCGATGGTATTACATTATCAATCACCTTTAGCCCTTAGACCTTATTAGTATGGTTCTATGTATTGTTAGATAATGAGACATATAATCTATTACTTGGATGTCCATGGCTAAATCGAATGAGAGAAAGCTTATCCACTTTACATTGTTGCCTTAACTTTGTGCATAATAATAAAGTACATACTATTTGTATCACACCTTATGAGTTACCTATTTAACTTCATAAAAATCATGAGATATTACCTACAAAGCTTCCTAAAAATCAAATGAACCCTGTGTGGTATCCATTACTATTTCACCTATAATTAAAATAGTTCACAATTTTATTTCATCAACAATTCTGATTTATTGATTCATAACTCTGAGACTTAGGAATCCTATAGCTGAAACATCATGAAATACAATACCTACTCATCCATCTCCCAATATTGATGTAAAATATCTTGCATCAGTTCATACCCAACACCTACTATGAGTTCAACTATATAAAGAAAAATCTGAACTACTATGCATTCTTCCTAAGAGGTTCAAGCAACCCCCCAAACCTGTCACCACTATATCTCTTTTTAGGATGATGATTCAATTAATAATACATTTCATGACCATCTTTTTGATACTTCTAATGATGCATCTAACTATTACATCATGTCTTATCCCTAATTATCAACACTTATATTAAACAAATAGTTTAGATTATTGCTTAATATGGGATATTTAGCTAGGTATGATTGTGATTATTATAATTTTCATTATGAGTCTCTATTTTTAGCATATTTTTTCATTATAAAATGCATGGTTAATGATTAAATTTTTTTCATTATGATTTTCATATTACAGTAGCATTTATAGTATTTATTCTGAGTTAATTATTTCATCTATATTGATATGTATTATATAATGGACTAACTACTTTTCTCCCTATCTGAGGTGGATGCAAGACAATTTCACACTCACAAATTAATCTTGAGGGAGAGCATCAAAGGGGAGAGGATAGTAGATCATGACATCTAGGGGTAGATAGATATTTCTAGTAAGTATCACACACGTACATAGAATTTCCTAATTTATAATTGTTTGGATTGCTTTTTATTTTTCTATTGATTACATAGATGTGTTCATTTATTGTGAAAGATGTTTGTCTATTCATAGGAGTAATATTTGTATTAAACCATGTTGTATCAAGTGTTGTATGTTTAACCATCTTAGTTTATCTAATAATATAATGCTTGTGCTTTAGGGCCTAGAGTGAAATAAACTTGCCATTGTTTGTGACCTTGTTGTTTACTTTTACCTCTGCGAGCTATTTGGCAGTTCATAATCTATGTCTCTCACTACGTGCATGATTTTTATCCTTGAAATCCTATTTTCATAGTCATATGGTCACACCTTTGTTCTCCCTATATAATATTAATTAAGTTATGAATTTAGTGCATAAATATTGCATTTTTATCATGAGCCTTAATGTGATTTACATAATAAACCCCATTGATGGGGATACTTGGAATATAACTTAATTATTTCAACAACTTTATGTGGTACACATGGTATGGTCATAATAATTGTTAGATACATTGAGTAGGTAAAAAAGGGAGTCATGATGAGTAATAAAGTGAAAAAGTAGGGAATAATTAGGTTTTGGCTCTCATGCAAGTCAATAAAGGCATTTGAGTTAGAGGCAGTTATTTGGTAGTGTGACTCAGAGTGAAAACCTTAGATGACAATATTCATGGTTGATTTTTAAAACCATTATAAGGGCACAAATGATAGTAATACATGTGGAGATGGCAACCAAAGGTGGGAGAAAATTAGGTCTCTATTGTTTGAGGAAATGAGAGTTTTTGAGTGATAAAAACAAGGTAAATAAGAAGAAGAGACATAATGAAAGAGAGGATGAATGGGGAGAAAGGTGAAAGGAAAGGTTTTGGGGACATGACATTTTTAAAGGAATCTTTTTGACTTCAATATTAGGCAAGTAAAAAAAATATAAATAGTAGTATGAACCCTTTTCTATTTGAAACGGTTGCTCTATGTTTGGGAAATCAAGGAAATAAAAAGTTTGTAAATGATTTATAAACCTTCAGTGATTGTATGTGACCTATTCTATTCATAATTTATATCATTATGTGTTTGATATTAAGTTGTGGGTTATTTTAGTTATTATGGTTATGTTATATACACTATTTAATGACTTAGCCATAGTGAAATAAGCTTTTCCTTATAAGTTATTAAATATTAATATGACCTAAAATGTTTTTAGCATGTTGTAATGGTATGGTTATAGCACATTATTGAGAAATGACTATAGCATATTTGTCTAAAACCCATAGCAGCTATACCATGTTGGAAGTTGGTTATGTCTTGAATCACTATAGCGTATCCTTGGTAATACAAACATCTATAGTGTGATATTATTGTTCACCATAATATGGTTGTAGCATGAGTTAGATTATTTTGTATTAAAATAACTGGAATGTATTCTAGTTGTTATGACATGAAAAACTACACAATAATGTTGATGTTTGATGTAAATAAGCCATATTATGATAATGTTATTTTTCCATAAGGGGGTTGTAGCATGTAGTGGTTATTTTGACTTGAATAGATGTAGCATACCATTGTAGATTTATCTCTAAATAGTGGTAGTACATTTTTATTGTTACCCTGAATGGTTGAAGTTTATTATGGTAGTTTGCCACTAAGAGGTCATAGTCTATTTGATATTATTTAAAACTTAAGATGGTTATTGTATGCTTGGGAAAAGGTTTTTAGATAAGTGACTATAGCATGCCTGGATGTTTGAAAACTATATGGTTGTAGCTTATTTTGCTTTAGTAAATGATTGTTTGTGAATTTATATGGCTAAAGCACTATATAACTCTGAAGTTTATTTAAATTAGTTCAAATTGTTATATGTTATTGGAAATTGTCTATCTTGGAAATGGATTTCAGAGACCATTTGCTCCTTATAAACATGTGGGTGTGAGTTCACTCTCACCCATAGGCTTTTAAGGGTAAATGTGTATTTAAACTTGGGTATTTCTATTTGTTTCATGAAGTTAGTGTGGAATCCATGAATTCTTGATGAAATATATCCTTTGGCCAAACTATGAACTATGTGTTATTATCATTAATATGAGATTGTGATTTAGTTATTGGATAGGTTGAAATGTATGTTTATTAATAGCTTACATAGACATATAAGTCATGATTAAGTACTCTTTTAAATGGAAGTATTATGCATAAGTACTTAATCAAATGGTTGTTTTCAAGTATGAACCTTGGTATCTTTATAGGTTGATATTACTAGCATTAAACTATGACCATAAAGATGTATGGACATTTATTTAAGTGTAAATGGAAATATAACTATTTTTACTAGATAATGAAGTATATCCACATTAAAAATATTAAATACTTATTTTGTTTTTGGATGATTGGAGTTACACCTTATGGTGTATTTTTATGTATGATGGAATTGTAGATGAGTTGTGTGGAATGGTTGAATGGATTAAACCAAACTTGTGATTCTTGTATTCTTGTATGAAAGACTCCAATATGGTCACATGTTAGTACTATCTTTATGTAGACTATTTTGTGTGAATTCATTATGACTAGTTTCTAATTATGATTAGTACTAATAATAATCATTATTTTTGTTAAGGGATGATGAGTGATAATTAGGGAGCCTATTTAAAATTCACTCATAATCAGTTAACAAGTAAGGTACTAATGACCGCATGTTATAACAAAGAGTAATGTTGATGTGGACTATGACACAGATTATTGAAATATCAAAATAATATAAAATGTTTTGGCCAAACTAATGGTATAGTTGTATACATTATCTATCCACCAAAATTTATAGTTTATGTATTTGCTTGAGGTCATAACAAATAAAATCATACATAGGGTCTATATGACTGGTTACATGTAATAGTGATTGCATTTTCACATGTGTTCTCGAATGGTTATGGATGATTGCACCATCATTATATATGCCTTTATGAATGTAAGGGCCACTCCTAATAGGTATATGTGTGGGATAACTTTGATATGTGGTTGGATTTAAAGAGATAATATTATTCTCTACCTCTTTACAATTGGATATGCACCAATTTTGATGCATACTCATGACTACTATAGTATTTTTAAGAAATATTTTATTATTATACTATTGTATATTTTTTATTATTGTACCAAATAAATTATTACATCATAGGCTATTGGAATACTTGTATGTTCATTATTTAACATGTACTTTTCAACTATGACTATATATGATGCTTATAGACTGTCGGCATATTTATGAATTCATTATTTTCATGTTTTACTTTCTAGATGGGATTATATGTATTGTTGTGTATTCCTATAGAATTGTACCAATTAAAACCCATGAGGGATGTTATATTTATTGGCATTTAGGATTAGGTTAGGGAATTTACCCTGTATTATGTGATTATTACTTATTATATTTCTTCAACATAGAATAAGTACAATTACATGTGTAATATGGTATGATTAATAATTAATTAAGTTGTTAAATATTTTTAGTAGATGATCAGAAGTTGGATGATTTATTTTGATTTAAAAATATATAAAATTTAAGTGATAAATATTAGTTAAACACCTATGGGTTATAACATTGACTCCCCAAGTCTAGGATCTCATATTTTACACAAGACCATTAGTTAGCCATGCTAGGATATCCCTTACACTTCATTAATACATCCTACTATACAATAGTTTCATTTTGAATATGTCTTACATCTATCATGCCTTTCATGTGCCTTCCTCCCTTTAGTTTGGGCCTTTCCTCATTCTTCTTCTAAATTTGACATTTATGTTAAATGCTTGTCTTACATTTACATTTTTCTAGCCCCTCATTTTATGTTTCTTTTATGTTGCATTAGCCATTTCCCCTTGATTTTGGATCATATTCTATACATCTACATAAATTTATCTATGATGATAGGGTACACATTTAGATATTCTATTTTAGTATGTATCAAGTTATGAGGGAAGTTGTAGGTTGCTTAGAATCCTTCTCTTTTTTTTATTTTGTATTTTCAACCCTTAGGTTGCCTGATTTTTCTCTTTGGTTCCCCTTGATTGCACTCATTGACTTCTTTTCTTATCTAATTGAGCTATCCTTTTTTATTCTATCTTGAACCCCTTGAATTCCTCTTAGTATGATCTCCTTCTTCTATAAAATATAAAAAATTCAAAAACATTGGAAAAACATTAAAAAATATATATTTTACCTTTATCTTTGTCGATGCTATACATATCATGCTTATTTACCAATACTATAGGTTTACATATACATGTTACACATGCATCTCATGGTATTATTTGAGTGGGTGAGGTGCAAGATATGCATGTGACATGTGATCATGAACTTACAAATGATACTTATTTTAATCATGCTCATATCTTGGTGGCATTGTCACTTGGTGGCATGCCTTATAATGGGGGCATGTTTCTATAGTAGGTTTACGGTATTATCCTTCCTAATTTTCATTTATCATATTGAACTACTTACACTAATTAGACATAATTTTTCATTGCCTAAATATTGCATGGTACATGGATACATTATGTATTCTCTTGTGCTTATGATTGTTTGATTGCCTACATGTGTGTGCTTGTATTTATATGTGCTTATGCATATTACTTGTTGATGTCTTGTCCAGTGTGTTCATATAAGATCCTCTATTCATCATGGCATGTCATGTCATGCCAATAATTTATTATGGGTCATGCATATTGTTTGATGATTGCGTATATTATGTGTCATATTATGGTTGGTGTCATGATCCATATTATGCATTTACTACTTACGATATATTATGCTTTTTTCCTAATTTTTTGTGGTCCTTACCATGCATGTATTACGTATTATTACTAATATCATGTGTGTGATTAATTATTTATATCTAGCTCACTTATAGGTAGATTGCTACATTTGAGGAATATCATTTGTCCCTACCTTATATTGCCATAAGGGGAATCATACCCTTACCTGTTACTTGAGTCCCATTGATATTATCTATACTCTATCATGCCATTGGGGGAATAATACTCTTGCATATCTCCTAGATCTTAATATCCACATTTTATGCACATGGAGATTATTATAACCATGTGCCTATTGGTCTCATACTACTTATGGGTAAGTAAAAAAATCTGGGGCACAAAAAGGAGCCTACCCGTGGACATGTTTTTCACTAAAAATTGAGAAAACTCAACTTTTGTAGATTATTTGAGATGGCTTCACTCAAATTTTGAAGATGGTATAAGAACATGAATTGTATCATTTCAATTCTAGTTTTCAAAACCCTTTTTTTTAAATGGTTAAGTAGGTCAAACTTCTAAAATTTTAAGAGGAACTCATTTTTTTTAGGAAAAAAATTAAACAGTTGGTCATTCGGCCCCTCATTTTTTGAGCTTTGTTTAATATTGTTTGAAACCATTTGGTGAAAATTTACATAATATCATATAATTGGTGAGCTATATTTTTTTAAAAATTTAATGAATGTTTTTTTTTATTAATTTTACAAGTAAATAGATCTTAAAAATTGACAAAAAATGGATAGCCAACCGTGCAACCCCTAACTACCTCCCAAAAACAAAAATTGGTTTTTTATAATACATGTAGAATTAGGCTTAGGGTGTGCCATAAAAAAAATTGCATTTAGATCAACAAAAAATGTATATATAAACATATATAGGCATGTATATTTGTGGCATATAGTGGCCTAAAAAAACCATAGTTAAAAATTAGTATAGATGGAAACCTTAAATTAGTCCAAAAACTTAAAAAATCATATATATGGAAAGAAGAGAGTGTGCTCATCATCATAGTAATAATTTTATGAATTGTCTCTTAGAAATTCATAGTGTTTTTGGTGATGGAAATTAAATTTTCTTATTTTCAATCAAAAATCTTGGATTCAGCTATGTCTACAGATCCCAGCCTTTGGCTCAATAATTTAAGCCATTTCTAAGCAAAAAGTTATTATTTTTGAATTAAACATACCATAGCTCATACACTAATAATGTGTATGTGTTACATTGACATAGCATAAAAAATAAAATTATTCTATGTATACTTGTTTATATTTATCTATCTATCTATTCACATTTATAATTTTTATATTTTTATTTTAAAGTGGAGTGTGTCAATATATACACTACCACAAAAAGAACAAAATGGATATAGTGATGCAATTTTGGTAAGTTTGTACGCAAGATCATAATTTTGATGATATAAAATAAGATTAAGGGTTCAACCAAGCCCAATTTCATTACAAAATGAATGAAATAGTCAATTATTTCAATGATAGAGGTAATTAGGGCCAATTTGAACCCCTTAAACATAAATGTGTGTATAGGATGTGATTTGACGCTAAATTAGCTTAGATTTCCTAAAATATTAAGTGAATTAGAGAAATTAGTGATGTAATTTGAGTGAATTTGAGACTCTTGAACCTAATTTTGATTATAAAGGATGTAATTTAGGGCTGTCGACTCCAACGTAATAATAAATTAAACTAAATAGTCCATTAGTTGAATTTGAAGGCAATTGGGGCTAATTTTAGACCCTTAAACCTAAATATAACTATAACATGTGATTTAGGACTTAATCAGTCCTAATTTCATCATAGAATAAAGTAAATAATCATTTAGTTTAATGACAAATTCAAGTTTGACATGTATAGGATGTCATTTTAGGATCAATAAACTCTAATGCCATCATATAATGAATGAATTAGTAGAATGGTTCAATTATGGATGCAATTAGGGTCAATATGCTCCCCTTGAACCTAATTATGACTATACAATGTGATTTAAGGCTAAATTGGCTTTGATTTCATCATAGACTAAGCCAATTAGTCAAGTGGTGCAATCAGTGACATGATTTTTAAAAAATTGAGCCAAATGAACTTATATTCTTTGTATATGATGTGATTTGGAGTGAAATTAACCCTAATGTCATCATATAATGAACTAAATAGTTGATTCTTTCAATCAAGCAGGCATTTGAGGCTAATTTGAGCCCTTTCAACCTAGCTACTAGAGCAAGATGTGATTTGGGGATAAATTATCTCTAATTATGTCGTGAATTGATCTAATTAGTCAATTGGTGCAATTAGAGACGTGGTTTGGGTCAAATTGAGCCCCAAAACCCTAATTTATGCCTCAATCGATTGTATAAGATGCAACATATGGCTTAATCGACCCTAATTTTATCATAAATGTAAACATGAAGGTAATTAGGGCCAATTTAAACTTGTTGAACATAATTATGGGTATAGGATGTGATTTGGGGCTAAATTAGCTCATATTACTAGACATATTGATCCAATTAGTTAATTGTTACAACCTTAAACCCTATTTTTTCGTAAATGCAAACATGAAGGTAACTGGGGCCAATCTAAACCTATTAAACTTAATTACAAGTCTAAGATGTGATTTTGGGCTATAAATTAACTTATATTTCCTAATTCATTGAGCTAATTAGTTGATTGTTATAATCAGTGATGCAAGTTAGATGAAATTAAACCCCTTAAACTTAATTTTAAGTATACATGATGTAATTTTGGGGTCAATCAACCCCAATATCACAAAAAAATAAACCAACTAGTCCATCAATTCAATCATGGAGGAAATTGGGGCCAATTTGAGTCCCTTCAACCTAACTATAAAATCAAGACATAATTTGGGGCTAAATTAGCTCCAATTCCATCATAAATTGATCCAATTAATTAATTAGTGCAATTAGGGATGTGATTTGGGCTAAATTGAGCCTCATGAACCTAATTTATTGCTCAATCAATTGTATAGGATGTAACATATGGCTTAATTGACCCTAATTTTATCACAAATGCAAACATGAAGGTAAATGGGGCCAATATGAACCTCTTGAACCTAACTACAAGTCTAGGATGTGATTTATGGCTAAATTGGCTCATATTTTTTGATATATTGACCCATTTAGTCAATTTTTATAAACAATTATGTGTTTTGGATGAAATTAAACCTCATAAAATTGATTTTGACTATATAGGATGTAATTTTAGGGTTAATAAACCCCACTATCATAACACCCTAATCGAATAATCCATCAATTCAATCACAATGGAATTTAGGGCCAATTTGAGCCCTTTGAACTTGACTACAAGAGTAGGACATGATTTAGAGATAAATTAGCTCCAATTCTATCACATGAGTTAATCCAATTAGTTAATTAGTGCAATTAGGGATGTGATTTGGGCCACATTATTTCCTATGAACCTAATTTTGATTATATAAGATGTAATTTTAGGGTAAATTTACCCCACTATCATAACACCCTAAATAAAATAATCTTCCAATCGAATAATGAAGCAAAATTGGGATAATTGGAGCCCTTTCAGCCTAATTATGATTTTAGAATGTGATATGGGGCTCAATCAGCCCTAATTTTATCACAAATGCAATCACATAGGCAATCAGGGGTAATTTGAACCCTTTGAACCTAACTACAAGTATAGGATGTTATTTATGGCTGATTGAACCTAATTTTATCTATATAAGATGTGATTTAGACATCAATCAAGAGGTCATTACATCACATAATATTCTAATGACAATTATATGATATATAACTATGTAAATATAATGTGTACATGTTGTTATGTTCACAATATAAAAAAACTCTTATTTCATCCTCTATTTTTTAACATAAATCAATAATTATGCCCCAACTTACATTGTTTGCATCATTATGTGGACTTCAAGTTAAGGATAAAAGTGATCAAGCTATTTTTTTGGACCCCACCTTCAAAAACTATCAAGTAGTTTTTTGGACACATGTAAAGTTTGTTTGTCTAGTCATGGGTGATGAGTCTATTTCAAAGAAGAGGAAGGATTAAAATCACAAAACACTAGAGTAATTACAAGTGTTGAGAGAAAAACAAAAGGTATGAAAGCAAGCATTTTTCTTAAGACAATGTACAAACACTATCCCTAATGAACCAAATGTCGTAGATAATGATAAATTGAATAATGATGATGAATGTTTACCTAAAATTAAAAATAATATTATAATTCCACATTAAAAGTATGAACTTTTTATTTTGTTTATCATGAATCTATGCATGATGATTTACCCCCTAATAATGAAGAAAATTACATGGAAACATAAAATGATGAAAGTAACAATGAAGAAACTATAATTTAAGATAATGATATGGAAGCACCCTCTCAACAAATTCCACCGTTAATAACACATCCAAGGATTGTGCATAGAAAAATCAAGTACTTAATTAAAGTTGATTAAAACATTTTGAAACCAATGCATAAAAAAATGTCTAAACACCATTCAAGAAGATTAACTAAAAGAATTAGGGATAATTTCTTTGAAAAATTAGAATTTGATAGTCACAAATGTCAATCATTTATTTCATTGATGAAATTGATTAAGATGAGACCTAAAACGTAGATCCTAAGACTAATAACATCTAGCATGGATGGTAAAGATAAGGAAATTATTAAAAATCTATATGATGCATATCACATTATAGGCATGAAAACACACAACAAAGATTTTAATATTGTTTGACATATAATTACAACTTGTGTAGTAAGTGGTCATATAAGGAGAAAATGCTTGATTTCAAAAAACTAGTCGATCACTAAAGATAAATAGAAAAATAATAATGAAAGTAATTAAGATATGTAAAAGATTTAATGATGTCGATACCAATGAGATATGGTCATTCTATGGTATACTTCCATGAAATTAAAAGGCTATATCCAATGCTTTCAAAGATTTACTTGCATAATTTTGGAAAGACAATACAAAAGTTTCACCCAATACAAGAGATGTAGTGAAAAGAAGAGTTGGTTCTCATAACCATGAACCACATCCGAAACATTTCTTGGATATGACCAACCATAATTGTACTCTAATTTTATATAAAAACATCCATAAATTTCTATTAGTCAAATTTATTTTGATATGTCTAAGCCCTTTTATGTAAAAATAAATCACACATAACCCACTTATTCTTGTAGGCAACATGTTGAATTTTTAATGCACTCTGATGTTTTTCACCATATACATTGTACTTTGCATACTAAAAATATTTTTTAGTAGTTTGGAATGTAAGTTCCTCCAAATAAGAAAGAGAATTTATTCCAACCATTTTTTGTGAAAGACCAGATGGATGATTTTTTATAAAAAACTATGTTTGGATGGAAATTGTAGCATTTATGGTGGATTGACAAAAATTTAAAAATTGTATTCATTAGGAGAGTACAAGTTCAATTAGATAGGAATTAGTTGGCTGGAGAAAATACAAATATATGTCAAATCAATTAAAATATGGTAAATAATCTAAAAGATGTGAGCTTGTTATAAAACAAATATATGTTTCAAAATTTATGGTCAAATTCAGGGAGAAAATTGTTTATGAGTATGTAAGGCACACACATTGGGTTATATGGTTGGATGAACATTCCAAGTTAATAAAAGACACATTCCCACTTTTTTATATTATTTTAGTAGTCAACTTTGCTAAGAATTACACATTTAAACCATAAATAAAAGTTCAGTCATAATATGACAACTTAGTACAAGTTTCCATATTTGTGCACATATCATTCATGCATGTACTTGATAGTATATATCAAGATCAAAAAATATTTAGGGAGTGACATTTCTATGTCAGTGATGATAGATCACATTGTATAGAGTATGTGAAAGGTTATTTTGATATGTTATATGGAAAATTGACTGAGAGGAACATTAATTTAAATCAACACTATATTTGGTCAGACAATTTCACATCATAGTTCAATAATGCACAAATGTTTTACTGGTTGATCAAGATGCACATTAACATTTGTGTAGAACATATGTGGAGTTTTGCTAAGGTTGGCCATCGAAAAAGGGAACATGACAGTGTTAGAGCATGTGTAAATAGATTCATTGCAAGAGAGGAGTTAAATTTTGAAGATGGTATTATTTTAACTAATGTGAAAACCATTATTTAATGGTGTAATGATAAAATGGGCCATGGTGCTCAATAAAATTCTAGTGTTCATAGATATATTTTTTATCTATGGAATAAGAAAATTTTAAAAAATATGAGGATTATATGACCATAACAAGATCAAGTGAGCTCCACTCATTTCATAGTTAAAATGCAGGTTCTTAAATTATTCATATGAGACACTTAACATGTTTATGTTATGCATGCATGAAATTTGTTTGAAATGAGTATGAGTCATAAGAGTGGGTAGATGAATGGAGTTGTAGACCTATGATTCCAATCAACACATATCAAGTTCCACCAACATTACAACTTACAAATATGACATCGTCACATGAATTTGACCATGTATATGATCTAGTGAAACTGGGTACAAGATTAATCATTATGTACTATTTATTCTCATTATCTATCTTGACATCGACATTAGTTTTTTTTGTAATATAGGGCATATTTTTGTAGTTCTTATTAATGAGGATGATGAAGAGGGAACATATTATACTTATATAAGTGTGTAGAGTAAAATATAAATTGAATCCTCTAGCCATAGATGGGAAAAACATTGACTATCCCATTGGGTCGATGGTAGTGATTGGAACTTGGATTCGATGATATCTTATCAAAAATTTAGTTGTATAGTTATTTTAAGACTATGAAACACATAAGAAGATATTACACTATTCAAATTAGGTTTTTGCAACAAATATTCAATTGGTCAAATATCATGGGAGGCCATTAAACAAAATCTATAGAAATTTCATGAGTCAGACTATGAATTTATTCCTGATACTATCAAGATTAGAGCAAATCCTAGCAGTTTGTTAGATTAAAATTCCAAGGCATGTTAAGTTCTCAAATGTAGATTTATTTAATTTTACCAAGTTTTATTAATTTTTAAGTAGTACATATAAATCTAATTTTAATTGCTTAATAACATTTTTTTGGTAGGTTAATGGTGCCAATTAAGACTCCACCTTCACGTAATAGGCACTATTAGTAAAAAATTTCATATTTTTAAAGCTAAGAGAAGCTTAATAAAAGTATTGTGTTATTATAAAAAGGGTATTCTTGAGGCCTGAATGGGTACCCCATCTCTTAACTAGGCATGATTGAAGGCTAAAAACCTAGTCTTGGTCATTATACACCACCCCAAACATGTTGACAATGCCAATTTCTAGGTGCAAAGCATCAGAGGTGTAGATCTTGAACTACCACTTCAACTTTGACAAAATTTATTGTTAGTTTTTCCAAGCTCATAAATATTTGTGAAAACATACATTCAGGTGGATTTTGAGGTTGTGGTCTTTGGATCATGTGTCATTCACCTATCTAAATGTGTTTAAAGTGATGTATTTGCATATGAAGGTCCTAGAGGTGGAAATGTCAATTAGAGGATAAGAACTTGTCTCTTCACTATAAAAAAACTACATTTCAAAACTGATTATTATAGCATGTGCCATGGATTCATCTCCAATATTACATCGATATGATTTGGGATGAAATTAGAGGGATTCGACACTAATGTGATGGTTTTTTTATTCATGCAAATGACTTATGGTTTTAATTTTACACACGTCTAAAGTTACCCTAAAAACTATAAATTTTTCTTATTGGGAAGGGCATTATTGAGACTAAAATAGGTACTCCATAATTTGATCAGGAATGATTGGAGGCTAAGAACCTGGTCTTGAACATTATCCACCACCCTAGACATGTTTTCAATGCTATTTTATAGCCATGAATCACTG
Organism: Torreya grandis; assembly: GCA_037957365.1. Lineage (NCBI taxonomy): Eukaryota > Viridiplantae > Streptophyta > Pinopsida > Cupressales > Taxaceae > Torreya > Torreya grandis. Next base: position 3,119,767 of record JARHVA010001167.1, on the reverse strand, counting down.
GAGGTGGAGATCTTGAAGTACCACTTCAACTTTGACATCATTTATTGTTAGTTTCAAACTCCTAAACAATTGTGAAAATGTGCATTTGAGTGGACTTTTAGGTCATGATCTTGAAAATATGTGTTATTTTCCTATCCAGACATGATCAAATCAATGGATTTGCATGTTGAGGTCCTAGAGGTGGAAATGTCAATTAGAGGACAATAACTTGTCTCTTCATTGTAAAAACAATACATTTTAGGATTTTTTACTATAATATGTGCCACAAATTCATCTCCAAGGTTATATTAATGTGATCTAGGGTGAAATTATAGGGATTATACATGCATGTGAGGGTTTCTTCTATTTAAAAGACTTGTGGTTTTTGTTTTATGTGCATCTGAAGTTACCTTTAAAATCTATAATTTTATCATTTTAGGAAGGGCAATCTTGAGGCTAAAATGGGTACTCTGACTCTTGACCAAGAGTGATTAGAGGCCAAAAACTTGGTCCTAGACATTATCTCCCACCCCAAGCATGTTGGCAGTGCTAGTTTTTATCCATGAAACACCAGAGGTGGAAATATTGAACTATTGCTTTAACTTTGACAATATTTGTTGTCAGTGTTTTCAAGCTCTAGAATAGTTATGAAATCACACATAACCATGTGCATTTAGAGGTAATTATATTCATATCATGTGTCATTTTCCTATCCAAACATGTTTGAAGTGATGTATTTGCATGTGGAGGTCCTAGAGGTGGAAGGAGACCATTGTCAAAATGGGATAAATGGTTTTATGGAATATGAGAGCATAGTTAGGCTTTTGAATGGCAGTGAAACATATTATAATGATGAAAATCTTGTAAAAATGATTTTAAATGGGAGGATATACATGTATGACTATGATCTAAGTGATAATGAACATAATTTCAAGTGGAAAATAAATTCTCATAGGCATGAATTAAGTAAGTATTGAGATGATGACAAGTATCTAGATAATAGTGGCCACTCATCAAAAATCTTGAGAGATCGCATTCATAAAAATAAAGTGTAAGGAATCAATATCCAAGATCCAATGGTTTTATAGTTATGCATTTAAGTAGCTCGACTAATGTTAAATCTAGGAAAATGCAAGTTTCAATAAAGAGGTGTACCATGCAAATGCAACATGATGGTTGTAGGGAAGTGACTATACTAGCTAATGTATAATTGCAGGATGATGGAGATCCTTGGATTTTAATATTATTTTCTTATCAAATATTCTATATGCTTCTCTAATGGAAAGTGGTAACCTAGAAATGATTTCAATAAAACCTTTTATTGGCTAAAGTCTCACTTGATTTTGTATAAGCTTTTCCCACTCTAGTGGATGCTTTATGAGTAGTGCAAAAATTATATTTTTTAGAATAATGCCACTTCTTCTTTGGTATCCTAACCTCAGTGACACAATTGGCACCAATATTTTGAGTTTTCATTTCTTCTTAAGATATTGATATTTAATTAGAATTTTTTTTAAATATTTAACTAGATTTTACCATGTAAAGGAGACCAACCTCTACTAAGGATGCACAAACCATGACTAAGGTATGCTTGGTAAGTACTGCACCGTACACATTTTTGTCCAATCAAGATTTTAATGAGTCCTTTTGTAGTTTTCAAAGTTGTTATTCAAGAGGGGTTATGATGGAAAATAGCTTGGCAAGAATGGGAAAGGTATGAAAAATCTCATAAATGTTGATGAAAGGGATCAATATGAAGGGTTAGAGTATATTGGTGGCAAAGAAAAAATTGGAGAATGATCTAAAATAGTTGAAACATGACAAGCTTGCAAAGACAAAGAGTCAAAGTCACTAGCTCAGCAAAATAGAATTGTAAGGTAAATCCATCATCATTTTTTTCAAATCTAATGAGGAATTAGAGACTCTAAATAATGGAATGGTTTCTAAGGAAGAGGAAGGCAGCATTTAACTACTTCAAAGGTCTAAATAAGAGTCTCTAAGATAAGGGCAACAACTCTATGAATAAGGAGATAACACAACATCACTTCATGATTACATGGGTGAATGCAAGTTGACTCCAAGAAGAGGACAACATTTCAATAAAGGCCTAAGCATAAAAAAATAGTTAAAAACATCAAACAAAAATGAAAATCATATCCAAAAATATAATATCCTAGAGGATGAGTTATAATATATCCACTTCATCGAACTTACACAAGTAAAATGTATAAGGGCATCCCAAAAAGGTTTACAAGAGAGGAGTATCCTAGTGTTTACTTCAATTGTATAAACAAAGGCCATATAGAAAAAGAATGTTGGAATACCTATCCATGTTTATTGTATTTAATGAATAACCATTGTTTGGCCATTTGTTAGAATAATAAATCTATCACTAAAAATCCAAAGCATTCCAAAAGGAAGAAAAAATATGTACGCCACTCTCTAAGCCAAAGAAAAGATCAAGGTGTAATAATAAAGAAGGATGATAGTTGTAAATACCACTCTCTAAACTAGTATGAGAAGAATGGCAAGATGAAGGAAATGTTTTCCAATGACATGGATAAGAGTTATTGCACTAATTATAACATGTGTGGGCATTATCATGCAAAATTTTGGAAATTTCATTCACAACTCCACCCAAAGAATTGCAAGGGGTATGATAAGAAGGAAAAGGTGTATAAATTTAGGAAGGAAGAAGTTGTTTTATCACCTACAAGTTAAGATATATTAAATGAAGAAGAATAGCTACCAAAGAAGAAGCCATCAAGGAGCAATAACCCATATAGGAGTCCCTATCACCATTACAAGTGGGTAAAGGTAAGAAGTCATTCTTGGTGTCATAGATAGAATACTCGCAAAGCTAAGATGTTGATTGACATGTATGTTTAAGAATCACCTCAAATTTATTTGTGTGTTCCTTTTGTTGAAAGAAGAAATAATGAAATTGACCCCAGTTGTATGAGAAGTTAATGAGGAATTTCAGTCTTAAATGGTGAATATGGAGCAATGGTATTCTAAGAAGGAAGACGTGTATAAATTTAGGAAGGAAGAAGTTGTTTTAGCACCTACAAGTCAAGATATAGTAAATGAAGAAGAATAACTACCAAGGAAGAAGCCATCAAGGAGCAACAACCCATATAGAAATCCCTATCACCATTACAAGTGGGTAAAGGTAATAAGTCATTCTTGGTGTCATAGATAGAATACTTGCAAAGTTAAGATGTTGATTGACTTGTATGTTTAAGAATCACCTCAAATTTATTTGTGTGTTCCATTTGTTAAAAGAAGAAATAATGGAATTGACCCCATTTGTATGAGAAGGTAATGAGGAGTTTTATTATTAAAGGTGAATATGGAGAATTTATCCAATCTATTTGAAAAGCATAAGTTAGAGCAACCCATTTCATCAAAGAGTTTGTATCATTTTTAAGATTATCATGTTGGCATATGATGATAAAAGAAGAAATGGCCAAGCTGAGTGCAGTAGAGAGGGAGAGAACAAAGTTGAGAAAGTGAAATAGAAGAGTTATAAACACCAAAATATTCCAAGGCCTCAATGATATTAATAATTTTAATGAATATAAAACATGAATAATAAGTTCCAAGTGATATCAAACCATTGTAGCAAGGGTATCCACATTAGAATAGTGAAATGCCATGAAATGTTATCAACAAAGATAATAAGGATGATAATATTATCACCAAGTTGGAAAGCATAGTACCCCATTCCAATTAAGGATCGCAAATAGAATCATCAAATGGTGAAGCCTAATCATGAGAGGCACTTTACACTAATATATGACTTTATCTCAAACATTATACTATTTTATACCATTTAGTTTTAATTGTAACATATATTGAGGTATTATAAGTTAATTTTAATAATTATACGAAGGAAATATTAAAGATGATCATATTAGCATATGGCCATACAACCATAAAATTTGGTTTTATAATAATAATGTGAGCTAAATTATACACATAAAGATGATCACCACAAAATTTGAAATGTGTGTGTGTGTGTGCATGTGTGTGTGTGTGTGTGTGTGTGTGTGTGAGAGAGATAGAGAGAGAGTGTGTACATGTGCATGTGTGTGTATATCCATAAAATCCATAAAGACATATAAAGTAAGAACATAATAGAATTTTAGGTGAATTCCATACAGGCATATAAAACCAAAAATATGTACATTTACATATAATCATACAAAAAATTACATCATCTAAAAACATAATAGCATGTTGGGTGAATGCCATATAGGAATACAATGCCAAAAATGAGTACATTGTCATATAATCATACAAAAAATACATCATCTAAGACATGTTACTCATCAAAAGGCCTCCCTCTCTTTGCCTTCCTTGAAGAAGACTCTCCCTGGTATGTCTTACCTGTATATGAGATCCCTCAGATGCCTTAGATTCCTCCAAAGTCCAATTGTGATTCTTTTTATGCTCATAGCTTGCATGTAGCTAGACTTGTTCATATACAAATATTATTAGAACCTTTACATACTAGACATGCAACCAAGTTCAACAATTAATTTTAAAATAATAAAAAAATTATTTAAACATGTACTTACCATAATCTTGTGGTCACATTCAATTTACCTTTGACACTCAATAGCGTCAGTGACAAATCATGGTGCATGCATAAGATTGTGAAATAGGTAAAAAAACATGAGAAGGTGCCTTACTAATCATCTAAATGGGACTATCAGATGTCATTGAATAACCCTACATACACAATACATTCATGTAATTTATATTTGACCAAGTATAGAGTAAAATTATTAAAACAAATCTATATTTACAATTTAAAATTTTACAAGTTAACATACCTCAGCGAGTGGCTATGTAGATGAGATTGTAGAAGCAAGGCTTGTCTCTATTTCAGCCCATAAAGATGGAGTAGTCCCCATTATGGTCATCAAATTAATAAACAATATGTGATTGTTAGTTGAGCATATATATATATATATATATATATATATATATATATATATACATGTACATGAAGTATAATATTAATGAAAAATTACCTTTGTAAATGTAAACATCAGCAGAGTAACATCAATAAATGTAGTAGTAAACAACACATAAACTAGTTGTGAAGATGATGGTATTGCCTCCTCCTATAACATAAAAAATTACATATATAATAATTTATATGTAAATTAATTGTCACCTTTTAAATATAAATATAATTGAAATTTAACATGTCAAATATATAAGATACCTACACATGTGTAGTTGATGTCTGCACACCAAATGTATGTGCCAAAAACTCATCACTCAAAACTATAGAATCTAGGCCCTTGGTAGCACCACCATCATCATCTAAAGGTCCATCACATATAGTACCATAGGATCCGTAAGGGTACAGTCAGGCAGGCACACTAGGTGGAGTATCCCCATGTCCATCCTCTCTAACATTAGTCTTAGAAAGCTACTCATATGTTGAAAGAGTGTGGTAGTAAGCACACCAATTTCATGCAAAGTGTCAATCTTGATGACCTCCTTCACTACAGAAGGGATCCTAGGCTGAAGTGTTTTTTGAGTAGAGACTCTTACCTGAATGATGTGCACTTGGTCTATCTTATGCAGTGCCTTTCCCTCAACCTTGAAACTCTTGAGTTATCAAAATAATTGGGAATTTTTTTAAGGACAAACCCACAACAAATTTTCCTCAAAAAATACAATGGATCATCATGGTTATTACAAGGTGGGTAATAAAACACCATCCACCATAGATCCCAAAAATTACTTCTTATCAAATTATGCTAGCATCAGTGGATTGGGAACTATTTTGTTGATAATGGAAAAGGTGCATTGGTTGATGGATCAATGAATAAGGCACAAATTTAGTTTTTTGTTATTTATTTATCTTTGACCTCATGTGTTGACAATTTATCGACATAGTAAGTGCTATATATATCTCTATATTATGACCATCTATCAATTTGACTCATTATGGAGTCAACTTGGCCTAGTACTAATTCTAAGGTATTATCCAAATATGTATGGTACATGTTGGTAGAACTAGGGTCCCTCATTCTCCTAATTGTCTCTTCAATTTGTATTTGTTCTCAACTATGTGTGCAACAAAATCTTCCTAACTACTTGGGGGGTCTTATGGAATTGTATGAGGGTTAAGTGGATTAGAAGGATTAGGACGTTATTATCTTGCACTTGAACATGTTGTTCAAACCAAAAAAATAGTTTTAACAATAAAATAATGCAAATAAAAAATAATTTCTAAAATCTTATGTTAATAGGTTTTAATTTTGCTTGCTTACCTCTCCTCTATAATGGCATTATTGTTTCATTGACATAACGATAAATGGTAGTATTTTTCTCCTTTTGGTAGCCAAATACAATCATAGTAGGGCAGAGATGAGATGCCAAGGTAAAGTAAAATGTATTTGGTTTGGGTTTTAGTCATGGTTTTTGTTTTTATGTCTAATAAATATAGCATTTATGTGCTTTCATTAATGTACAAAACATGTCCATTCTTTTTATAGTATAAGAAACACGTACACACTTCTTATAGTACAAGAGACACATACATGTGTTTTACAATATAAGAAATGAATACACACATTTAACACTATAAGAAATGCATGTGTGTTTCTTATAGTATTACAAGTCCATACACATTATGACTTGGTAATTACCAAGCCTAAATTTTAATAACACATACACATTATTGTTATTACATGTATGCATTACTCAAAAATGTCCACAAAATTGTCCCCCAAATATGTGCACTTACCCTTATATATTAAGACTTTACATTATCCTACTTAGACTTAGTCACATGGTATTATCGATATATGTTGGGTAATTCCATATCTTACCATATTAGAGCATAACTTCATTCATCGTCACCATGATATATCTGTAATGAAATTAATTAAATGATTTTCAACTGTAGAATTATATATCACAAAATTAAGAATAGAGTAAGTAGATCCATAATAACAATTGGTGAAAGAGTATAATACTTGAATATTATGACTAAATCACTTCAAGGGGGAAATCTCCAAAATAATGCAATAGGAATAGAATTCACAATATGATGATCAAATACTAACCACTACCTCATATATATACTCTACTTAGCCCCAGTTATCTCATAGGCTAACCATACTAAGAACATTGAGAAATACAACAAGGTAATATGAAGGTATGTAAGCCACAAGTTGGCCACATATATCCCTAGATGCACTATAGCATCAAGAAGTCCACCAAGATCTCTAGATCAATAGAATACATGGGTCTAATAATAAAAACACAAGTAAATATATAAATTTTTATTGAAAGTGAATGAAACTACGTATGAGAACAATTTCAAAAGAACATAGGCAAATATCCAACACTCTATATGACAAATGACACTTAAGCAAACTAAACCACATGTGTAGGAATAACCTGAATAAAAAATAAACATAAAATAAAGTCATACACTAGTACCCCCTATAAGCATAGTTTAGGGGGGTAGAGGAAATGGGTCACAAAAATAAGGCCTGATGAGTTAACCATGAACAAAGCAAATCTCATAAAGTAGATAAAAGGAGAAAACCCATAGGAAAAAACTCCTCACCCCCCCCCAAAATGAGATAAAATAAGAAGAGAGAGCTAAAAATCTTGATAAAAGATGATGTTGAAGTATTTTTCACTCCAAGTACAGCTCACAAGATGACTAGTCTCGATAATGAGATCTTCTAACTAAAGACTATAGAAGATCCATCTACATTGAACAATGTTACTTCCTTTTACCAAAGGAAGAACACAAGGTGTGTACTAAAATTCTACCCATTCTACAAAGGAGGATGAAAGCACTAGTATGAAGATATCTAAAAGAGGTCTTAAAAAAAGGTGTGGTTTAGGTCTGGTAAGATCATGCACAAGAACTGTATGTAATACCGTTGAAGTGAACCTATTAGAAGTACATGGAACATTTAATGGAATCATGTCCATGTGAAGAGGAGATCTCAACTCAATAACTATTGAGATGGAAGAAAATATTGTAGATAAATCACACATATCTAAAATATGAATATGCATAGGAACATATGAGTCATTGAATCTCATAATGGGTATACTAACACTAGAAATAATAGACTCCTCCAAAGTAGAAGTTAAGCTCCTTTGAGACTCTAAGTTTGTTTAGAAAGGTGGTAAACTATTTTCTTTAGTTAAGTTGCATCAAAATTCTAGATTTTGTACTGTAATGAAACTCGGGCTTTTCTTCTTACTTCACTAGATTAATTATGTGAACTAAAGCTTCTTTAAAACCCCATTTGGGTCTTGGTTTTTGTAGTTTATGGGTTTTCTTCTTTTCTATGCTTGATTTGGTCTAAGAAGTTAAGTTATTTCAAAACTCTAAATTGGTCTTGGCATATGGAGACTTTTAGGATTTTATGAACACTTTACTTGTCTTTAGTGTTGGAAGTCATGTACTATCACAACTCTAGTTTGGTCTAGGCTCTAAAATTTTTTGGTTTACATCTTAAATTTCTTAGATCTAAGTATTAAAGTAGCCCAATGAATCTGTTTTAGTTTTAAAAGTGATAAATCATTTTGGTTTTTGATTTTTCCTATAAAGATGGACAAATGAGATTTATGAATATGACCCTGGTAGATTTTTTCAACTTTCCAAGTGGTTTTCATGGGGTGCCTCATCCAAAGGGTTAGTATGTATTTTTTGAACTTCATTAGTAGGATAAGAGGATTCTATTAGCAGAACCTCAAGGATGGAGATTGGTCAAGTTGACTATTCAGATGATCTTAATGAGGGTGCTCAAATTTAGAATACAAAGTTCAATAGTTCTAATGGTGTTGTAGATCCAAAAGGATAATATTCTAGTGATGGTAAGGGGATGACTCTATGGGATCTATCTATTTTACTAACTTAGGGAAGGTGGATTGGAAGGCTCATCATTAAGTTCTTCTAGAGATAGGTGTTGGAGCTTCTATCTAGTCTGATTTGCAAAAGATTGGAGGGGAAGTCAGTCAGATTAATAATTTCTATGAACAATTAGGTGACTACTTAAAAATTTTATCTCTAAAATAAGTCCAAGGCCTAAAGGGGGTGGATGTGAATACTACTAAAACCCAAGGATTTGTGAACATATTTCATATGAATTATGTTGGGAATGAGGTGGATTACCCTCAAGTGTCAAAGGATAAAACTAAGCTAGTTAATATTGGTATGGATGGTGGTATGGGGCAGTCAGAAGAAGTAATACTTGTGAATACACTTAGTAATAAGTAAACTCTAGGTAAGGAAAAAAAAATTGAATAGGTTACTAAGCCTATTGAAAATAATAGGAAATACAAGGATGAGGGAAAGGCAAATTACACTCACACATTGAAGGATTACAACATAGCGAAGAAGCCAAAAAAGAGATGTGTAAAATCTCATATTTCTATAGTTAAACTTGTGTTGGGGGAGGATATTCAGATGAATGAGGTGGTTTCCATGGCTAATAAAACTCTAGTCGGTAGATTTTATGGCTAAAGAAGGGGAGAGAGGACCCTTCAAGATTGGATATTAAATAATTGGTAAATCATTCTCAGCTACTCCATGATTTTCCTTTTATTAGCTACTCTCAGAAACACTATTGACAATGGGATTCAATGCCATTATATCTCAAATGATGGTCCCCTTTTTTGATGCTAGAACTAAAATAGTGGACTCGATGCATATCTAGGTAAAATTGTCTTTTCTCCCAATTGATTTCTAGTCTTTGGATGTATTCAAAGCTATTGGGAATACACTTGGAAAATTCATGGATGTTGATCTAATTTTTATTGAATCTAGTTTTATGTTAGTTGCTAAGATTCTCATTGGTATAGATCTTTGTGAAGAATTTTTAGGTGAATTTACCCTTCGAAAAGGTATTCATTTGTCAATTCAATAGCTTGATTATCAAGGGATACCTTTTAAATGTTTTAGATGCCATCAGTAGGGACATTTGGTGGCCATTTTTAACTTGCCCTTCAAAAATTAGTACTATAAGCAAAATGGTTTTGCTCTGCAAGATAAGCATGAAGCTCATGAAGTGTCATAGGATACTAATAGGTAGGTGGATGCTGAACAAGTATAAATAAGAAAAGTACTGAATGAGTCTATGAACTATGAGTTAATTTCTAGTACTCATTTGGGTGAAACTATAAAGGAAGATGAATTGTTACTAGAAGTACACATGTTGGCTCTTTAAAGGAAGGATTTGTAAACCTTACATTAGGAAAGTCATTACAATTTATGGTTTCTAATGATTATTTGAATGCCAACAACAAGGTGGGAGATTTTGAGGTGATGATCACAGCTGAAGTTAGGTCTATTTTGAGCTTGGTCATGAATACTAGTAGAGTGGTGGGAGACACTATATATGACTCACCCTCTGATTATATGGATGATTTTTAAAACAAATTTAAATATTTACAAATATTATTCAAATGGGATAATCCGCATGATAATTTGGATTATAGTAATAAGGAAGAGATGGTAAAAGGTCATTGTAAATTAAGGAAAAGAGTAGATAAAGTGGATGTTAGAGTGAAACTTGTTAGGGGACTTGGTTCAAATCTAAAATGAGGTAGGAATCAAAAGGGGAGAGGAAGAAAGTATCACATTTTTCTTACAAAAGAGAAGGCTATCATAGAAGTAGTTAAATGGAAAGAATATCATATTAAATGGGTTCTTAGAGAACTTTCAACCCCCAAACAAGTTTTAAAATGATTTGCATTTCTCTTAATATTAGAGGGTTGGGACATCCCTCCAAAAAACTAGCCTTGAAAAGATTGATCCAAGTTCACAATCCTAATATCTTATTATTATAGGGGATAATGTGTGAAGGGAGAAATCTTTGTACAAATCTGGAAAATACTTTAGGTAGTTGGGAATTCATCTTCTTAGATGTTATTGGTCAATCAGGGGGACTGATCACTGGGTGGAGATCTAGGGATTATTTTTTTACCAACTCTTGGGCTTTCTAGTTTTTCTTAGGTATTGAGTTATTTTATAGAGAGATTGGTAAAGAGTTGACTATTTTAAACATCTATGGTCCTTATCTTGAGATATTTCTGTACTGGGAGAATTTTTTTTTATGGATATGTTGAGATAGAACAGGGTTATCTTAGGTGTGGATTTAAATCTTACTTTAGGTAGAGGTGAAGTTTAGGACTAAATGCTTAGGATGATCCAGTATCTACTTTTTTAATTCAAATATTTGAAGAGGTTGGGTTAATTGACATTGCTCTTATTAAAATATGTCCTACTTGGAGGAACAAGAGGGTTGGTGATGATAGGATTACTAAGCAATTGGATAGATTTCTTCTTTTTGAAAACTTCTTTGATTAGATCAGAATTAGATAATGGGTTAGAACTGGAGGTGATTCTGATCTCTTTTCAATTTTTTGGAGTTGAGTTTTGGGGGAAAAAACCACCTAGTCCTTTCAAACTTAACTCTAAATGGTTGAAAGATGCAGATTTTGTTTCTAATATTAAAGACACCTAGATTATATTTTAGGAGGATTCGAACTTATCTATAGCAATTCAATTTGAAACAGCCTTGAATCTAATTAAAAAAGTGGCTTCTTGTTAGGTTGCTGAGAAAAGGAAAAAAGATGAGCAAGAGTTAAGGGAGGTTGAACTCTTATTAGAATGGCGGAGTCAAAAAGATTTGTTGGGTTTTGAAAATCAAGAGGAAAAGGTTGATGTCCTTCATTTAGAACAAAGGAAAAGGAATTTGTTAGATGCCAAAGAAGCTGAGTGGAGGTTAAAAAGTAGAGCTATCTAATTAGCTTGTGGGGATGAAAATATGAATTTTTTCCATCAATTTGTAAATCATTAGAAAAATGTATTAGTGTAGGTTTTTATTTTTCCCTATTTATTAATTAGGGAAATTGTATTTCTTGTGCATACAGGGAGTTTTTCTACATTTGTGGGATAGGCTAGCTTATGTGGAGGTGTGTTTCATAGATGTGTCATAGGTGTCATAAGAATGTCATAAGTAACTCTCTTGATGGGAGTTAATTCTCTATTCTTAGCACCTTGTCACCACTTTTCATGGAGAAGTTACAGTCTATTTTTGGAGTGCCTTGTCCACCTTTTGTGGAGGAGTTACTTACGTACTCTCCTATATGTATTCCTCACTTTGGCCATCTCATGTTAATCAGATTTTGGTTTTCTCCATTTTGTCTTGTGCAATTATCTTTTTGTGTTATTTTCAAATTGTTTTAGCATCTATGTGGTGTGCACTTGCTTCAACTAGTGTGATCACGTCTCCATTGCACTCACATTATCCAGATTTTGGAAACAACTCTGATATGGTATCAGAGCAAGAATGGTAATCGTGTGTCTGGTTATGCTTTTAGTTCATTTTGAAGTCAAGAGGAGTGGAGTTCTCCTTAGCCTTTGGGTGTCTTGGCTATCTTCACTTCAGGGTAAGGTTCATCTATTTCTCTTCTTGGGTGTCATTGTTGTGTGGAGCAGCAAAGGGAGGAGCAGCAACTCCAAACAACAGTCCTTCCAGCATCCTTTTACAGCCAAGCTTTTGCGCCTAGTTTCTAGCCTTCACTTTTACCACGCCAAGCTTCAGCAGCAGCATCCTTTCCAACAGCTGACCAGGCCGTACGGCATGCACTTTCATTGTTATCCTTTAGCACTCCATGCCAAACTTCAGGTCTGCACCAAAGTCTGATGTTCATTTGTTTCTTTTACCATGCCATCAGTTGTATGGTGTCCAAAATAGGTCTATTTTTGTCTGAATATGGCACATTTTTTTGGTAAACCTGTTGTGCTTTGAATTCTGGAAACTCTTTCATTTTTTCTCTGCCAAGCAGGCCGTACGGCATTTCCAGCAGGTCTATTTTTTTGTCTTTTCTACCAGCAGTCTTGTTTGGAAAATGGCACTTTGTTCATGCTTGGTGTCCCATGTGGACACTTAGATGCTTGGCCAGCAGTTCAATTCTATCTTTGCTTTAATATTTTTAGTTAAAATTGACTTGATAAAACAAAAATTAGTCAATTTGACTAGATATTCAGTTTTATAGACAGTTTTGTAATTTGGGGGTTTTCATTTTAAACTTGTATCTTCGCCTATCGAAAATGAAGGGTGAGGTCTGAGTTGGTAGGAGGCCAATTCTGCCTCACACAAACCTCCTTTGGATTCCTTGTTCTGTTTCAAATCTAATGAGTGGTTGGAAGGCCACTTTCTCTCTCATAACGGTCATTTTTTTAATGTTTTAGTGTTTTTTTTGCAAAAAAACTAGTTTACGATAAAATTGAACCTTTAATATCTTGCAAATGGTAGCTCGGATTTGGGTGCCATTTTTTAAAAAATTGTTTGTAATTCAATTCTCCATAGCATAGGCTTATTATTTGTTAAAAATGCACTATTTTATAAAGTGCCAAAAATTTGGGTTTCTCGAGACGCATTTTCGGCTGAGTCTGACATCCTATTTGCTTTAGTCTTGCACTGATTGCTCTAAGATGCATTCTCGACTGAGTCCAACATCTTTTGAGCATGCACTTAAATATTTGGGGGGGGCTCAATATTTTGGGGGGGTGTGATTGCTTTTCACAACTTGCATATCTTTACTTTCATTCTCCTTTTTGCATAATTTCACAACTTGCAATCAACACGACTTCACCTAAATTCAGCTAAAAATGGATTCTTTTCAACTTAAAGACCTAACACCCTTCAACTATCATGAATGGAAGGTTAAAATGTCAATCATTCTTAGAAGCAAAGGGTTGTATAGGATCACCATGGGTACTGAAGTAGAACCCAACATTGATGTTGAAAAGGTCAAGTGGTACAACCGTAGTGATGAAGCCTATGGATTACTAAGCTTGTCTATGTCTCCAAAACTTTTCTTCCATTTAGAATCCTCCCAGACTCCCAATGACATATGGGACACTTTGGAAAAGTTATTTGGAAAGCTTGATGAGATGAGAGGTCATGAGCTCGAAAATGAACTCATAAGTCTAAGTCCTAGCAACTTTGACACCCTACAGGACTTATTCACTAATTTTAAGGCCCTTAGATTGCAATTGAAATAATGCGGGATAGAGAATAAAGATGATCAACTCATACTTTCTATTCTCTCAAAGTTAGGTCCAAGTTATTCAGTCTTTGTCTCCACTTTCCATGCCACAAAAAGTGCCCTTAGCACTACATGGAAAATGCCTTCTTTGGATTCATTCATTGCCAACTTGACTAGGGAGCAAGATAAGCTAATTCAAATGGGCACAATGTAGTCTACTCAACCCCAAGCTTTGATAGCTGGAAATGGTAAGGATAAGACTTCAACAAAGGAGAAGAAGAAAAAGAACAAGGACCAGGAGAAGAAGAAAGAAAACACCAATTCTACCAAAAACAAAACTGAGACTTCCTCTTCCAATGCTAAACCTAAAAAGGAGAAGGTTAAGTGTGCCTATTGTAAAAATCTAGGGCATGATGAACACAAATGCATGAAGAAACAAATAGATCACCTAACTCATCTTCTAGAGAAGAACAACATAGGTGTTCCTGAGTCCATCAAGCAGAATTCATCTACCCAAAATTCTACCAAGGCAAAAGGCAAGGGTAAGGAGAAAGAAAAGGGCAAGGCCCTTGTAGCTACAGTAGCTTCCACATCTTCATGGGTCATCGACTCAGGTACTTCTCACCACATGAGCTCTTCACTAGTTGAGTTTTCATCTTTAGAGCCTTGTAGCATGACTTCAATTAGTTTGGGTGATGACACATCAGTTTCTGTTGTAGGGAGAGGGTCAGTTGAAATGGAAGGAGGAATATTCAACAATGTTCTAAGTGTTCCTTCTCTTTCCACCAATCTCCTATCAGTGTACCAAATAACTCACATTGGTCAAGGCATGAGAGTTGAGTTTTCACCATATTTAGTGGCTATCAGGGAGTTGCATAGTGATACTACAGTGGCAGTGGGTAGGGCAGATCACCAAGCAAGGATATACACCTCACATTTTGCATCAAATTCTTCTCCAACAGCATTTCTGACTCATTCAGATGGAGTTAGCAAATTGTGGCATGAGTGGTTCGGCCACCTTAACTATCGCTACCTTGAGCAACTTTGCAAACATGACATGGTCATTGGCTTGCCTCGTGTCTAATTCTCAAAAGGACTTTGCGAGGGGTGCTCCCTTGGGAAGCATCCCAAAGAAAAATTTGACAAAGGCAAAGCTTGGAGGGCTTCACAACCTTTGGAGTTAGTCCACAGTGATGTATCAGGACCCTTTCCCAAACCATCTTTCACAAGGGCCAAATACATCCTCGCTTTCATTGATGATTTCTCTAGGTACACGTGGATATATTTTCTCAAACAAAAGTCTAAAGTGTTTGAAATTTTTCTAGACTTCAAGGATCTTGTTGAGAAATAGAGTGAGAAATCCATCAAGGTTCTTCGAACTGATAATGGAGGGGAGTATGTCAGCATCAGGTTTAAGTAGTTTTACACTATAGAGTGGATTGATTTACATCACACAGTCACTTATAGTCCTTCACAGAATGGGGTTGTAGAATGCAAGAATAGGTTCTTGAAAGAGATCGGTAGTTATATGATTCACTCCAAATCCTTAGCACCACAGTACTGGGCTGAAGCCATCAATTATGTTTGCTACATTCAAAATAGGGTTCCTCACAAAGCTTTGAAAGGGATAAAATCCTTTGAAGCTTGGCATAAAAGGAAACCTGATGTTGAGCACCTTAGAGTTTTTGGATCCCCAGCCATGGCCCACATTTCAAAGAAGAAATGCAAAGCTATGGAACATCAGTCCAAGCCTTGCATCTTTGTAGGATATCTGGATGGTATTAAGGGATATCACCTTCTAGATCCAGTCACTCATGAGTTGTTCATCGAGAGAAGTGTCCATTTTTAGGAGATTCCTAGAGACTCAACACTTGACACTTCTTCTCCCTCATCATATCTACTTCTTCATGATGATTCCTTGTCAAATTTAGATTAGCCATAGTAGGTTCTTGAGCTAGAGTCATCTTCTTCTTCGAGTTCAGACAGTGAGGACAGTGATGTAGAGTCATCCACCTCTAGTCAGTCAGAGGATGAGGAGTTAGCACCTGACTCACCCACTTTCAGGCCACTTTAGGCTAGACAAACACTTGAGAGTGATGGTACTTGGGCAAGAGATCCCGCAGATGACATATGTACTAAGGGGGATTTTCAGAGAGATCCACACACCTTCTTTGCTATAGTTTCAGATCCACATACTTTTCCAGAGGCATCAGGGGTACCTGAGTGGGATAATGCTATGGAGGAAGAATATTCTTCCTTAATCAAAAATCACACTTGGGATTTGACTTCGCTTCCTAAGGGAAGAAATATGGTTTGATGTAGGTGGATATATTGGACCATGTTTGTAGCAGATGGGTCAGTTGATAAGTACAAGGCGCGATTAGTCACCAAGGGTTTCTCACAGGTGGCAGGCATTGACTACTCAAAGACCTTTGCACTCGTTGCAAAGATGACTTCTATCTGACTCACCTTGGCTATTGCCATAACACATGGTTGGGATGTGCATCAGATGGATGTGAAGAGTGCCTTTCTTCACAGAGACCTAGAGGAGGAGATCTACATGGAGTAGCTACTAGGATTTGTTCAAGATTCTTCCTTAGTATGCATACTTAGGAAATCTATCTATGGCCTCAAATAGGCCCCTCAGGCTTGGTATGTCAAGATGGATTCCTTCCTTCTCACAGCAGGTTTCACTATGTGCCATTCTAATCCCAATGTCTACTTACATTAGGATGATTCACTCTTGATTCTGGTTCTATATGTTGATGACCTTTTGATCACTGAGAGTTCTTCATCAGCTATTGTAGCAGTGAAGGCATCTCTTTAGGATAGATTTAACATGACAGACTTGGGTTTATTGCACTACTTCCTTGGCATGAAGATCTCACAGTCAGATTCAAGTATTTCTCTTGCACAACCTAAGTATGCTCTTGACTTATTGGCTCAGTTTCACATGGTTTATTACAAGCCATCTCTGACTCCCTTTCTATTAGGATTCAAGCTTGAGGCTGATTGTTCTTCACCATTGGTTGATGCCACTCAGTATCAACAAATTGTTGGTAGTCTCATCTACTTGACTCACACCAGGCCTAACATATCATATACAATGGTACTTGTCTCCAGATTCATGCAAGAACCTCATGAGCTACATTGGAAAGCAGCTAAGAGGATCTTGCATTACATGCAGGGTTCACATAGATACAGGATTCATTACAAATTTGGCATAGAGGTTGACTTGGTTGGATATACAGATTCAGACTGGATTGGTGATTCACAGACTCACAAGTGTGCTTCTGGTTACAATTTCTCTCTAGGTTTAGGTCCTATCAGTTGATCTAGCAAGAAGCAGAATGTTATTGCTATATCATCCTTAGAGACAGAGTACAGGGGAGTTATTAATGTAGGTACTGAGGTTATTTGGCTTTAGGGGATTATTTTTGAGTTTGGCATTCCTATCAAGCAGCCCACCATCATTTATTGTGACAACCAGAGTACCATTTAGATTTGTAGAAATTTAGTTCAACACCAGCAGACCAAGCACATAGAAATTCACATGCATTTCATTTGGGAGCTTATTCATAGTCAGGTCATTGACTTGATATTTTTCCAGTCTTCAGAGCAGGTTGCAGACATCTTCACCAAACCTTTCACTAAGAGAAAGTTCATTCATCTACAAGCTCTTCTTGGGGTGTGATCCACATCTACAGTAGCATCATCTTTAGGGGGGCCTTCTAGCCTCTTCTTTTCTTTTATGTCTCTCTTTTGGGGGGGAGTTTTTTCCTATGGGTTTTCTCCTTTTCTCTATCTTATGGGAGATTACATTTTTACATGGGTACCTCATCAGGCCTAGTTGTCAGGACCCATTTTATATTTCCACACTACCCACCTAAGCTGCACTTATGGGGGGGTATTAGTGTAGGTTTTTATTTTTTCCTATTTATTAATTAGGGAAATTGTATTTCTTGTGCATACATGGAGTTTTCCTACATGTGTGGGATAGGCTAGCTTATGTGGAGGTGTGTGTCATACATGTGTCATAGGTGTCATAAGAATGTCATAAGTAACTCCCTTGATGGGAGTTACTTCTCTATTCTTATCACCTTGTCACCACCTTTCATGGAGGAGTTACATTCTATTCTTGAGGTGCCTTGGCCACCTTTTGTGGAGGAGTTACTTACGTACTCTCTTATATGTATTCCTCACTTTGGCCATCTGATGTTAATCAGATTTTAGTTTTCTCCATTTTGTCCTATGCAATTTATCTTCTTGTGTTATTTTCAAATTGCTTTAGCATCTATGTGGTGTGCACTTGCTTTAACTAGTGTGATCACGTCTCCATTGCACTCGTATTATCCAAATTCTGGCAACAACTCCGATAAAATGTCAACACTATTTGGTGGTTGACTAACATAGAGGGTAATGAGGTAATAAACTTTGAAAATATTATGGATTTAGGCAAGGATCATTTTGGATAAATCTATAAGCAGAAGAGTATGGTGACTATTGTTGAGGTGATCAAAATGACTACTTTCTTTTCTAATTATTTGAATGATGGGGATAATGAAAGTCTTATGGCTAAAGTTTTTAAGGAGGAAATACAAGAGGTTCTTCATAGTTTTCATAAGGATAAAATTCTTGGGCCTAATGGGATACCAGTTGATTTTTTTATTAGTTTCTATGAGCTTATTAAAGGAGATTTACTTAAAGTTATCGAGGAATCCAGATCTCAGGGAAGAATGTTTGTTGATTGTAATTTGACTTTCATTATTTTGATTCTAAATTGGCTAATCCCATAACTTTTGAGGAGTATATACTTATTTATTTATGAAATTGTATTTACAAAATTATTACAAATATTATTTCAAAAATAATGAATTTATTATTGTTAGATACCATATCTCAGGAACAATTTGGTTTTTTATTTAGTCATCAGATACATGAAGCTATTGGGGTGGCTCAGGAGGATTTAAATTAAATTAAATCTAAGTGACTTCCTGCTATGGTTATTAAAATTGATCTCTCAAAGGCATACAATAGAGTTAGTTGGTTGTATCTTCAGCTTATGATGTTGTATCTCGACTTTTATTTACAATTTGTCAACTGGGTGATGAATTGATTAGTCACTATTTCTTTCTCTATAATAATCAATGGGGCTGCTATAGATTTATTCAAACCTGGTAGAGGACTGAGGCAAGATTATCCTTTGTCTCCTTTAATATTTCTTTTTATGGTAGAAGTTTTGATTAGGGTTATTATTACAGTTAAAAATATTGGTGGTTTCAAGGGCATTAGGATGGGAGACACTTTATTTTGACTCACGTATTATTTGTTGATGATATATTATTACTCTATGATCGAAAGAGAAGGGATGCATACAAGTTAAATGAAATTTTGGATCTATATTTCTTGGCTACTAGAATTAATATTAACACTAAAAAATCTTTTGTATCTTTTTATAATAATAGCGAGTTGGATAAGGGGTTTTTATCACAACTTTTTTCTTTCAGTAGGTGGATATTCAAAGTGGCCTTAAGTATATTAGATTTTTTATTAAACCTAATTATTATGGATATAAGGATTGGCTTTGGCTTATTTCCAAATTTGAGAAATAGTCATCTGCATGGTATTTTAGGTGGATCTCTAAGGGTGAAAGACTCACATTGGTGAAAAATATCTTGGAAGCTATTCCAGTGTATTGGATGTCTCTAGATTTTATTCCTAAAGGGATTTTGGAAAAGCTTAGACAAATTAGTTTCAATTTATTATGGTCAGATAGTAAGGACAAGAAGGGCATACCCCTTATGAAATGGAAAGGATCACTTTACCTAAGGAAGAAGTCAGGTGGGGTATAAAAAATCCACACATGTTTGTCAGTGCTTTGGTAGCAAAAAATGTCTAGAGGCTCATTACTGGAAGAGGGATATGGTGTGAGTTTATATTAAAAATATATAAAAAACCTGCTACTTTAATTGATTAGATCCATAATTCAAAAAAAAATCATAGGAATATCTCTATTATTTGGAAGGTTATGGTCTCTACTTTTCAAATTATAGGTAGGTGGTTAGTATGGAAAGTGGGTGACAAAGGGAAAATTAGAGTGGGGGAAGACCTCTAGATTGGATGTGATAAGGCTTATAGACTTCCAAATATAATTAATAAATATCTTAGAGGGAAGGTCATTTTTTACCTATCTCAGGTAGCTGATACAAATCTCACATCTATATGGAGTCAAGAAAAGAAATTAGTAGAGATGATGGGTCTGAAAGATGTTGAGAAAGAGGCATGGGTTAACTATATTAGAAACCTGAAAATCTATCATGTTAGATTAAAAAATTATCCTAATGAGATTATTTGGTTGAAGAAATAAATTAATGGCATATACACACCAAAGTTGGGTAATAAATCTATTTTTATTGGTAATTGAGTGAATGTTCACTTTTGGTGGTGGAAAATCTTATGGAAGATGAGGTGCCCTTTGAAAGGGCATATTTTCTTGTGGTTGGTTCTCAATAATAAGATACTAACTTGGGAAAACTTACAAAAGAGGGGATGAATTGGTCTGAATAGATGCCCTTTATGTAAGGTGTGTGATGAAAATGTGAATCACTTATTTCTCACATGTGATTACATTGGTCAAATTTGGAGGGAGATTGGGGTTTTTACTAGTAAACATATTGTATGGCATGGTGATAATATAGATGAATATCTCTTTAGCTAGATGGGGAATTATGATTATAAGGAGATCAAATCTTTATTTGTCCTTATTATTTGGGGATTTTGGCTATCCAAAAATGCCTATATTTTTAATGATAATACCATATCACCTTACCAAATGGCTTCTTAAAGTTTTAAAAAATTGTTGAAGAGGTCATTAACAAAATAGGGATTTGGATTTAATTTGATGGGGTGACTCAGGGTGAACCTCAAATATGTGGTTCTAGTGGTACAATATTCTTAAATATGTATACTTGGTGATGTTTAGAGTAATATTGGGGAGTGGTACCAACAACTATGTTGAACTTATGGCTCTAAAATTATCTTTGATGCCTGCTACTGAGAGGGGTGTTCCCCATCTACAGGTGTTTAGTGACTCCCAATTTGTGATAAATTATGTGAATGGTGTGTTTTAAATGGAAAATATTTGACTTCAACCTATTTTAGAAGAGATTAACTCCTTAAAATCTCTTTTGACAAATGTGACCTTCTAACATATCTATAAAGAGAGAAATAGGATTGATGATGAATTATCTAAAGGGGATATTTAATTAATACTTGGATGATGGTTATTATCAAAACTTCATGATGGTCACATGGGTGATTATGAACACACACCTTTCTACTAAATTTGTATGCTCACTCTAGTGGTTTATTTTTATGTTTTTTTATCACTTATATTATTGTGGTTTTTTTATACAGTGTGGATACTATTTAACCACATTGGTTTGTACATGCTTGATCAAGTTGTATTTATTGTACTTCCTTTATTTTAACATTTTTTTAGAATGATTTTATCAGCATTTAAAAAATGTAATATATTTTATTAATGAATTATGATATATTTTTCTCTAAAAAAGGAATAGGAGGTAATACAATAGTCTTTGAAGAGATGATAGGAAGAGGAAGAGGAGGAGTGATATAGCTCTTAGTAGGATCTCCAAAAAGAGACTATATGATGCACCATATAGTGCAAGGGCATGTTGTATGTTCCACATGGTAATGAAGATCCATGGAAACATGTAATAGTAGAGTACAATTAAACTTGTCACAAGCGTTAGCCTACTTATTATATTGAACTAAGTTAGAAGGGGAAATAATCTATCCATATAAGAATGGAGTATGATTATCACTTATGAGAAAGTGTTCTATATAAGCATGCCAAGAAGAATAATTAGTCTTTATAAGAAGAACCACAAGTATAGAATCAACTCTCCTCATCAATTGGTATCTCTCAAGTGGATTCAACAGAAATGAGAGAAGACACCAAAGAAGTGCAATGAGAAAAACACTACACAAGCGACAATGCAAACTTAATGAATGGGCATCAGACTCAACTTTCAATATGTCCAAGAGTATAAGAGAAATCTATGCAAATGACACTAAATTTTCACACAAGTTATGGAAATTGAGTGTGTGCACAAGATAGAATGTAGGTCCTACAACAACCCCTTCAAGATAATCAACAATTACCCCTCATGTGTTTTCAATTAACACAACACACTCAAATGTATGGACATTAGAATCAGATGATAATGCATCCAAATATGTAAGAGTAAATAATGGAAAAGTTTCAATGCATGTCTCAATGAATGGATGTTAGACGTAGTTGATGATGTGTCCAAATGAATGAGAAATTAGTGTAGTGATCACCAAATGAGTACACATGAAAATTCAAACAAGTGAAACAAAATCATATTGGGCTCTACCAATAATACATCCATGTATAATTCTCAATAAGACATATCAAATGTTTTTGTGAGGGGGTCTAACCACTTGTCAAATTTAACCTCACCCTATGGTGTAAGAAAGGACATTGGAGGTACTAAACAAGGGGCTATAATGCAAGGGTATGGGTGCAAAAACTCCTCTTGTAAGGTCTATGGGTAGAGCCCTAGGTGCATTTAGGCAAATTATAGGGGTAGCACCCTTGATGTCAAATGTAATTTGGAGCTTGTGTGGCCCTTGGAATTTCCCAAAATTCACCAATTTTAGTCAAAAATTCCTACCTAGAATGGATGTTAGTTACCACCAAAAATGCATCTGTGAAGAGTACAAGTGAAAAAGTAATCAATTAACAGTGAACAAGCAAAGAAGTAAGGAGAAGAAATTTTGCTTTCCTTGAGAGGGGTTTTAGACACCTACCAAACTGGACCTCACTCTCTATCTTTGTCAGGTGTATGAGGATGATCGATCAAAAATATTAAAAAATATTATTATGTCTCCCACATATCTCTCGATTACAATATATTATTTTTATACAAAAAATAAATAAAAATCCCTTTTAAAAAAGGGTCCCCTTCATCGTATTAGCTCATGAACCCATAATATCCACCTCAAATTAAATATAACCCCTCATTTACCTAATCATTGCAAAATATTAATTTTATATGAAAAATAATCAAAAATTTACCCACCGTGTTCACCAATAAACCTTGATAATAAACCTCTCCACCTGAAGCTTTTTTCAAAAAACTTTACAATTTCAAACATGGAATTTAGGGAAATTTAAATTTATGTTTGATTAAAGTAAATTTCAAACTAAAGAAAATAAATCCACTTGGATATTTGACCAAGTGATCGAGTGGTTTTGAAAACCATGAACTACAAGATCAGTTGAAGAGTAGAAGAATGAGTGGTTTTATTAAAACCATGGGTTTACAATTGGCACTAAGAGAGAAAATTGATGGGCAACATAATTGTTTAGTGTGTCTAAGCAAGTGGAGACCATGATTAATGCAGTAAGATGTCCCTTATAAGCTAGGTCTTACAAAATGACTTTGATCCAAGTAGTGTTAAGGTAGAAGATGACATAACCAAAAACACACTACACATTATATGGTGTTTCCACATATGAAGAAGGCTTTGTCTCTACAACTATTCACATGATAGTGAAACTTACATCTAGTGGAGAGGTGAGGAGAGGCCACCGGTGAATGGTGAAAGGATATCAAACTACCCTTAATGAGAACAATCACATAGAGACTACTAGTGAGGTTGATGGTAAATAGAGGATCAACTTGACATGAAATTATGACAGTGAACAAAGAATGTTGATTTTGATCTAAGGAAGTTGAGAGCCAGCTGAACAAGGTCGATGTGAGGCTGAGAACACGTTATAGGTTTGATCTGAGTTTGGTCTACCCAATATGATGTAGATGTATTTTTTTGTCCTTGAATTAAATCCCATTGGGATTTTAGGTCCATAAAATAATCAATGCTTACATAAACAATAACTAGGAAAACACTTCCACATAATTTTGAAAAACTAGTCCTTTTTTTCAAATAATAACCTCAAGATTTCAAAATAAAACTAATAACAGATTAAAATTAGACACGTAAATACTATCATGGATATCTGATACCATATTGAGGAATCCACCAGGATATCTGGATCAAGCACATACACAAGTTTAATAAGCAAAAGATAAGTAAATTGTCACATCTTGAGTTTTCACTAAGCCGATTTACCTAATTATCTATGGACTATTATGGTTGTTAAATTGATTAATTATTTTTAACTAAACTATAGTCATATTTTGTTATGGGACAATTGTATGTTACTTTGATTTCATTTCAATGAGTTGGATATATTACAAATTATGTACATTATGATTATGTTAATTATTCTTATAACATTGTTTTATGATATATATCAAGACGTATCGAGTTAACTACCTTTTGGTCATGTGTTGGATGCAAGTGAGTTTCATCCCTCAAATCATGATGGAGGGAGAGCATCATCAAAGAGGGTGATGTAAATGGAGATGTTTGGGGATGATAGATGAATGGCTAAAACCCATGCACACACCAGATTAGATAATGCATGTATATGCATTATGTAGATTATTAGAGTTAGAATGTTTTTGAATTTATTTGTATTTAGATATTAGATTTTTTGTGTTAGTGAGTGTTAGTTTAGAATAGTACTTATATTTGGAATAAATCATGTGTGATTTCATTGTGGATATTTTATATAGACTTAGTGCATAATGTTGCATTATGATTATATTATGTTATTGTACTCATGTTTGTTTATGACTATGGGAACATAAATCTGTGTGGAAAATATATAGTTACTATTATATACAAACTAACAAAAATGTCTTTGAAATGTTTTAAAACATTAGCTTGTTATCATTGATATATAGGAATATCAATATATGCCTTAAGTTATTAAGATAACGAAAGACATAGATAACCTATATAATCTAGTAATAACACAAATGATTATATTGTTATGATTAGAATAAATAGTTGTTTGGTTTACCATTTTTATATAAGAAGATAATAGACTTTTTGTTAGTATTATTATTATAAAATACATGAGGTTGTTATCTTTACTAACTATTTAAAGAGATTGAATTATCCTAAACACTATCCTATGATCTAAACCTAGTTTTTGATTAACATGCATAGACCACGTTGAGATCAAAAGTGTTAGTTATCATTTTGAATAATGTTAAAATTGGACTTTTTTGAGTGGGGTACTCAGTCATGTAACATATTTTGATCATGAAAAGATTTGAAATGAATTCAATAATAATTAAATAATTAGGGGAAGATTCAAGATAGATATTAGGGATTTTTTGGTATGTTTAATAGAAGTTAATTGTGAGATTAGTTGAGTTTGAAGAATAATAAGGATTATGCATGGAGTGCGAGCTAGGAGTTAACAAATGCATGAAATTTTGAATGGTAAGAGATAGATGAGAAAAATATTAATAAAAGGCAGGTTAAGGAGGAGAATGTGACACATGAAGAAGATAAGAAATAGGATAAAGCAAGAAAAAGAAGAAATTTTGGTTTGATTAGTTTTAAATTGGAAGCGATATTAAGGTTGGTGGTGTTATTACTATTCTATTATTTAAAGAATTTTGAGAATGGTTTAGATTACTAGGGTTTATAAAATGAATAGAATATTGTATAGGTATACAGGCTCAGTCTTATGTATGGCTCGACCATCTAAAGAACTAATCCAAATATTATAAATCCCTAAGATTGTGTTGGCTAATAGATTTGTCCTTATCTAAAAATGTTTTATTTTGACTCAATACCCTTCTTCTTTCAAGAACAAATAAGTTAAACAACAAATGGATGAACTGTCAAGAATAGTTCCCCTCTGAATTAAGGTATAACTCCTTTTAAGATTTTCAATGAATTAAAATTATTCTAAACATCATGATACACTTTTAACCATAAAGTGCTTAAAGGCTTACTAACATCCATACATAATCATGCTATGAATGTGATATCCTTTTTTATAACAGCAGTGAGTAATAGAATACACAGATTCTATATTTAATAATAATCAAATAGATAAACATATATATATATATATATATATATATATATATTATTGAATCAATAAATGATAAAACACATACAATGAATTGTATAGTGAAAGAGTAATCACTATATGAAAGAAGATTTTACACAAAAAACCCAATTTCAAATACTCAAACACACATATCCATGTATGCAATAATTGATTCTCCTTTTTAATCACAGATGAAAAATATTCCAAACAAACATCATATATATTTTTTAACAACTCAAAATATATTTATAGTTGCCCTAATTAACCAATCTTTCAAAATAAACCAGAGTTAAAGTAACTCTGATCCATACAAGATTTAGTTTTTTACAAATTTATTTAAAGATCAATTTTTAAATAGAAAACCAATTGAATAACTGAATAAAGAAACTATGAAAGTAAGATCATGGCTGAAGTGACGGATTAGAATATCTAAATTTCTTGTGTTCAATTAGGTAGGCACATTGAGCTTTCCCCTCCTAAAATTTTGTAACAAACTCTTAGATTTTTGAGAGATTGGTAATATTGATGTGCTTTATCCTTGCCTTCTAGATGTTTTCTTCCCTCCAATTTTTTTGCATCTTCTCTGCTTGCTCGGGGAGTGTGTCAATGCAGTGACAAAGAAGTGAATCTACCTTTGAAATTTGAGAGAAATTTTTGGTTAATAAGTTGTCACTTTATTTAATGATACCAATCTTTTCCCTAAAGGATTGAATCATAGTATTGATGTCCTTTTTTGGTTTTTCATCATCCTTTATGTATTTCACTTCAATACATTGTAGATCATGTTATAATATTTGAGTGAATTTAGTAATTTCTTTGATAATTTTTGTGATTAAAATTTTCCCTTATCAGGATACTAAATTCTTCCATTCAATATTTTTCTTACTTACATACAATATATCTTCATCCAAACCTATCAAATTCTTTTCTGACAAAAATTTTGCTATTCTATACTTTTGTACCTCATCAATTTGGTTCATCACTCATCCATTTACCTTAATCTTTTATCCATAGAGCATTTTGTGTCTTCAAGTCTTCAATAGTAATTGTGGTTAGATCATATGCATTCTTCAATTTATGAATGTATTCTATTTTTGGATGATGCCATCTAACCAATCATCAAATACCCTAGCAACCATTTTGTTTCTATGTATTTGGTCAATATCTTTTGATTGAAAAGTGATTTTGGATTGAAAGATAGAGGTATTTGGGCAATAGGTTGTGGATCTGGATTATGAATGACATCAATGTACTTTGCTATTGACTGTAAAGTCTATTTTAACTCCCTTTTATCTTTTTCATCCTTCCAAGTTCAATTGACTATCTTTTTGGTGGATGCTTCAAGGTGATGCACATCGGTAGCATGTGATGCAGTCCCAAGATCTATTTTTTCAATTATAAAATCTTGAACTATAGGATCTTGAACTTTCTTATTAGTTCTTGGTTGGGCTATTTCTGTACTCCAGTTCCCTATGTTAGGGTTGACATCTACCCTAGATGTTTTTTTTATTTCTTAGATTTAGGAGTTTTTCCTAAATATTTACTCACCAGTCTTCCAATGGCAAAGAAAATGGGACTATTTTTCTCTTGTTGCTGATTGAGCTTTATAGCCATTTAGGTGCAGAAGCTGAGACTTCTTTACCAAGATTTGATTAATCAAAAGGCACATTTGAAATAATCATTAGGTCAGTAGAATCAAAAGTAATCTTAGTTTGTTATTTTGCTCTAGCCTCCTCTACCATTGGTGAATTAGATTCTTTATCACCTATTACTTCTTCTAAATCCTCTTCAAAATTTAAATTCACAACTATTTTTTTAGAAATCTGACTCTTTCTCTTACTTTTAGTCCTTGAGCTGGGGGCATGAGGAAGTATAATAGTTGTAAGGGCCTTCTTAGATTCTTTGATGATATGATCTATTCCATTTTTTTACTTAGAAGTACCTACATCATAGATAGCAATAAATTGGTTAGAGGATTGTATTGGGGAGGGTGATTCAACTATTGATATACATTGTTGAGAAACTTTATTTTGAGTTGCCTCTAGTTTTCGTTCCCTCAACCATTTCTCAGTTCTCCTTATCATCTAGAGGGTCTTAACCTTAATCATATCTTCTTCATTTTTATTCTACTCAATTTTTGGAATAGGTGATTATTTTATCTATTCAAATTACATATCAGTCACCTATTCTTCATTATCAAAAATTCTAAAAATGTCTATATTTAAATTATGGGTAATTATTTGTCCTAGGGAGAACCTGGACCACAATGTTCTTCTGACCTCAAATTCATCTAAACAATCCTCCCAATAATCCTCTAATTGAGGAATATGTGAAAACCATGTTTTAAGATCTAAGTTATTCTTGGTAAAACCTTTGTTATCAAATTGGGATCTAGCTGTGAGGTACTAAAAATTGAATTTTTTAAGATCCAATTCTAAATTCAAAGCATCATATACTGGCTGGCATAATAACATCCAAGTTTGATAGGAAAAGATATACCACATTTATTTTTTATTAGGAATTTTTTATCCACATTTGCTAATTGTCTGCAAACTTCTATCAACATAAAATGGTCAAAAACATACCTAGATAACCTTAAAGGTTCACCATCAAAACCTCCAATTCTGATATAAGTGAATTTGGAAAACTAAATAAAGAAACTAACATAAATCTTGATTAGCTGCATAACCTCATCAGACATCCTCTTATTGATGTTATTTGCTAATTCATAAGTTATTTTTCTAATAAAAACATCATTAACCCTCTTGTAATTCTCATAGCAATTATGTATTTTTAATTGTGAGTAATAGTCATAAATTTTGCTATCTTCAACCAAGAGTGCATGAGGTAGCCCTACACAATGTCTTGTAGATGTTAGGCAATAGAAGAGGTACAAAGACATTAAAAAATTATTCCCAAAATAATTACTTAGACCCAGATGTAAACATTCAGCTATAATTTCTGCCCAATCCAAATATTGCTCTCCGTAGAGGATCACCTATATGAAAAAGTACATCCAGTCTTCCCAATAATATGCCTGAGCATTACCCTTTAGCTTGTGTAGTAACACCACAATATCTTAAACTTCCAGAATCATGTGATTTCTTGTCAATGGTTTGGGCAATCTTGAACCCCCTTTTTAGAATTTCAATAACCAATTCCTTATGATCACACTCTTATAAATTACTTTCTTCAGTGAAAAATAACCATAGGAAGAAGTAATATTGAGGTCATAATATGGTTTCTTAGGCAGAATTCAGATCATAGACATTAGGGTTTGTCTATTAATATGAAGTAAAATGTTACCATCTGTAGTTCCGATGCACCTATTTTGAGGTTCATATCTATTCATGCATTATATAACTAATTTGGGGCACTGTACAACCATGGGAAAGGTTGCAGCTTTGACCAAATGACTTTTTACTATCTTCTGCATCATAAGATTTGGCACAATATTTTTATCCCTTTCCCTAAAATCTTCTAAGTCATATTGAACTAGAGAGGTGTCCCCAATTTTAGGAAGAGAATAGATGAGAATAGGACCATGCTCGTAACCAAGACATATAGATTTCAGGCTACAGGTTGGAGGATATAATGAAAAAAATGTTTTGAACTTCTTAAACAATGTCATAAACTCAAAAGGATTCCCCTTTCCAACCAAGTAATAGAAATAGCTTATAGTAAGAGTAGAACTCACCTTAAATGTATTTAAAATCACTATGAAATTTAGCAACAAAAAATCTATACCACCTGTGTTTTTCTCTTTTGCATTACCCAATATGTTTATTTGCTAAATTTGACTTATTCTCTCTTGATACAGAGATTAACTAGGTCAAATAATTAAACCAAAAAAATATGTGCTAAAAATGTTTGATAAGATGTGAACTCTGACATATGCATTAATGGCAAGCATTTTTTATGCATGATTTTGATGAGTAATGATTATCTATAACCTCACAAAATTTAAAACTTTCCACTTTATAATGAGTTTATGATATATTCTCCTCTAAATATCCCACTAATTTTGACTTAGAGAAAGCCTCGGAATGAGATGAGAGTATAGTCACTAAACCTTTGAACCATTAAACCATTAAGATTTTGGAATGTGTTTCAATTTTAAGGTTCAAGGATACGAGATGAACTACACAAGCCAACCAATAGTCACACAACTTTTCAAGAAACTTTGAATTTTGAAATAGTGAACCATTGAAATGTTGAACTGTTGAACTCCGCTATGATTTTCAAGTGGTAGGGTTAATGATACATTAATTTATACAAGGGAACTGAGTGAACATGACTCCTTACAAAACATTGGGTATTGAACTATTGAACTATTGAACTTTGCAATGAGGGTTCAAGTTTAATCAGAAGGTTCAAAGACATAAATGAAATATACAAAGGGACAAATAGTTTGCTTTGAGAAACATTGAATCATTGAACCTATTGAACCATTGAAATTTTTAACTCTGAGAATGGTTCAAGTTCAAAGGTTCAATTCTTTAAAAAAAGTAGACACAAAAGATGATAGGCGGGTGATTTTATTTTATTTTTTTTAAATAAAGAGCCTACTTAAAAAACAAAGATATGACCAATAAGGGTAAAATGATAAGTTGACTCTTGATTAAGGACATTTCATGAAAAATTGAATAAAGGTGAATCAAAAGGTAACATTGGCTTTGACTGGGACTACATTTTATGGCAAAATGTAGAGAACTTAGAAACTCTATTTACACATAAACTAAGACACAGAGATGAAAGAAAAGAAGCAAGACAAACCAAAACTGATAAAAAAAACACAACACGTGACAACAAGATAAATTCTATGTAAAAAATATGGGACACCTATTTCACAGTCGATACAACTTAAGATCCTGTCCATTATAGGATAGGGGTAAAATAGCTCCATCCAAATATTCCAATTTAAAAGAATTAGGACCTAGTACTTGATGAATTTTGAAAGGCCCTTTTCAAAGTGAATTAAATTTACCATGTGCTCCTTTAGTTTCTATCCTTCTATCCCATAGCAATACTTCATCTCCTTCCATGAACTTTTTAGGTCTAGTTTTTTTATCAAAATCTTTTAACCCTGACTTGATGAGCAATAATCTGATCAACTAGTTCATTCCTCTCTTCCTCAATCTTAGTTAAGTACATAACTCTTTTCTCTAAAGAATCTTGAAAGTATTGATGTTCAATAACATTTTGTAATTTAGCCATAGATAATTCTAGAGGTAATGATAATTGTGCTTCTATCCCATAAACTAGCTCAAAATGAGCCGTTCCTATTGCTCTTTTTGCGATTACCCTGTCAGCACCAAGTGCTTCATATAGTTTCTTATGCCAATATTTGGGGTTATCACTCACCAATTTCTTCATGATGGCTATCAAATTTTTATTACTAGACTCCACTTGTCCATTCCCTTGAGGGTAATAATCTGATGAGTGAAAAAGAGAGATAGTATGCTCATAACAGAATGAAGTTACATTGAAGAAAAATTGGTAGCATTATCTACCATAAGCTTCTAAGGAACACCAAAATCTACCAGTATATTTTCTTTGAGAAAATTACATACCACTTCTGAAGTGGTTCTCTTCACAAGGGCTACTTCAACCCATTTCATAAAATAGTCCATTACTATTAAAATGTGTGTATGACCAGCACTTGAAGGAGGTGAAAGAGGCTCAATGAAGTCTAAACCCCATTGTTTGAAAGGTTCTTCAATAATGACAGGCCTCAGAGGCAATGTTGCAAGTTGTGGTCTTCTTAAAAACATTTTTCATTTTTAACAGTTAGCCACCCATTTATAAGCATCTTTGAACATACCTAGCCAATAATAACAATTTTGTATTATTATTCATTATCTACAAACCTCAAAAAGGTTCCATTTAGTCCCTTTTTGTATAGGACATCACCCTAAATGACATATTTTTCCACTTTTAACCTCAGATTCCTTTTCTCCTTTAGGGATAAGTAACTGGGATAGTCTTCATAAGTAAGATAGTGTGTTACATTTAGGAACCATGGATCTTGTAAGCTTACCAATAGGACAGTAGAAAGTTTTTCTTCTTCTTCTTCTTCCTTACTTTTGGCTATCAATTTTCACAAACCTTGACCTCTAAATAATGTGGTTGGCCTAATCTCCAGGTCGTATTCTTAGATTTTAGTAACCCATGTTGCTCTATTATTCATCCCAACATTTTGTTGAGTCATAATACTTTTCACAGCCGAACTAGGAATAAATACAATTGAATGAGAATGAAGTATATTATATATGAATTGTTTAATAGCCTTTACTATAGTGAAAGCTTGTTTCTCAGCCAAAGAATATTTAAGTTCATGTTTCTTGAGAGGAACACTCATAAAGGCTATTGGGGATTCTACATTTAATTAATTTTTATGTAACAAGATACCAGCCATGGTATGTTATGAAGCATAACAGTAAATAACAAAATCTTTTTGGAAATCAAGATTTACCAAAGTAGGTGTTTGTGTAATTGCCTCTTTAATATCTTCAAATGCTTTCTTAGCAGCTTCATTCCATCTGATGCATGTTTTTTACTCATCATCCCTACAATATGCTTTATAATCTCAGCAAAACTAGAAATGAACCTTCTGAGAAAATTAATCTAGTCAAAGAAAGACTTAACTCCAATCTTATTAGAAGGAAGACTTAGTTGTTGTATTACTTTAACTCTTACTGGGTCAATCTTGATTCCATCCTTTGAAACTATGTGTCCCAATAACTTCCTTTCTGTAACATAGAAAACTGACTTCTTAGGGTTAAGAGATATCCCATGACTCCAGCACCTTTGTAAAATAATTTCTAGATCCTTTAGATGATGCTCCCTTTTTCTAGAGAAAATAGTCAAATCATCAAGATAAATGACAATAATTCTATCTTTCAGATCTTTAAAGGATGAATCCATCACCTGTTGAAAATTTGCACCATCATTAATCAAACCAAAGGGCATATGATTATAAGCAAAAGTTCCTCAAGGTGTAGTGAAAGCAGTTTTATGTTGGTCAGCTGCAACCACACTTATCTAGTTATAACCTAAGAACCCATCTATCATGGACATCATTTTTGACCTAGAAATAGTTTTCAAGATGTGATCCATTATAGGTAAGGGATAATTATCTTTTAAACTAGATTGGTTCAAATTCTTGAATTCAACACAAATTCTTATTTCTCCATTTTTTTTGTATACTAGAATAATATTTGCCACCCGAGTGGAGTGATGAATTAGATAAATAATCCTAACCTTCAACATCTTTTCAATTTCCTTAAAGATAGCCTCAACAAATTTTGGGTTATAATTTCTCAGCTTCTACCTGAATGGAATTGCATTTGCTTTTAAAGGAATATGATGCTGAAACTGCCCACATCTAAAATCCTTAAGGTCATCATATCACCAAGCAAAGACATCCTTATACTTAATAAACAAATTAATTAATTCATTTTTCTCCTTTGATGAACAACACCTACCGATAGAGATTAATTTAGGATCAGGCTCACTCCCAATATTGATTTTCTCATAATCCTCCACTTTGTTAGGATTATAGGCAAGTTTGCCTTTAGTATATTCATCTTGTCGAGTGAACAAATATTCTAGAGAGACTAATCCTTTAGGGATTTTGTTTCCATTTAACTAAATTACATCATCTTTTGAATTGATCCCTATATCGAGACTAAATTCTTTACATTCTACTTTGAAACCTTCAAAATAAGTCCCTAAGAACATCTCAACATTCTCCAAGAATTTTCTAATCTACTTATTATTCTCAAAAACTTGCCAATTTTTAGCAATATCAGGGATATTAGAATGATAGACTAGTTCTATGCTATATGAATCTCTTTTGAAATTAGGGTGTGGGAGAAGAAGATAAGCTGATACTGCTAGAGAATCCACTCGCATGTTCTGGTCTTTGGGAATTACTTCAATAGAAAAGGCATTAAAATATTCTATCTCATTCCAAACTCTATTTCTATAATGTCTCAATCTATCATTTTTAACTGAAAAAAAACCTCTCACATGTTTGATAATTAATTTAGCATCTCCTCTTACTTTGATCATCTTTACACCCTTTCCTTTAGCTTCATTTAACCCAAGCAATAAAGCCTCATACTCTACAGTGTTATTAGTATTTTAAAATTCTAAGTTATAAGAGTAAGGAAAAGTTTCACCTTCAGGTGAGATTAACACAACCCCTACTCCTAAACCAATGGTAACACAACTTCCATAAAATTCCATGGTCCATAGATCATCTGATTGAATAGACTTCGAGATAGATTCTTCCTTCAAGTCTTTAGAAGAGAGAAAATAGTTTCCAAATTCACATTCTTCAAATAGAATCTGAGACTTAGGATCATCAGAAGGGTATACAATAAATTTGCATTTAGATTCAGGTTTTAGCTTGACTTTCTACTTTTTCACTAGAATTGTAGCTTCTAACCAATCCAATTTAATCTACCCACCCAAATCTTTGCAAAAAGTCCTACTCAACAATATCCCATAACTAGCAGGGATATCTGCTACTAAGATAGTCAACTTCACCTTTTTATCAGGATAGGTTGCAAGAGCAACTCGTGCATCTTTAATTTGTCTAAGCAAATAAATTTGTTTGTCATCTATGAAGTAACATCTACCAAATGTTTTTATAATGGATAAGCCTAGGGCTTTGGCTAATGGATAAGCCTAGGGCTTTGGCTATAGAAGAAGGCATTATATTATCATAAGTACCTAAGTTTATGATACAATTGCTGACTTTATGACCATTTATGAACAAAGAAACATAAAATGGGTTGGGCTTCATATCACTCATATAAGGAGTATCATCAAATGAATTGAGGGTCATTCTAGGAGTAAGAGTGGGTGATTCAAGTGGATAAGTAAATAATTGGGCAATGGGAGACTCAGTATTAACATTTAATTGACTCTCAGATTCAACTTATGTAGGGCCATTTTTGACATATTTAACTAATTTATCAAGTTATTTGGGTTTCAACCTGAGGTATTCAGTAGGAGATATTTGAATCTTTGTAGACTTACAAAATTCTAAAATATCAAAAGAAGTCTTATGATCATTTCTATGTAATAATTTAGTTTCTTGAGTCTTTAGATGAGTATCAGAGGTTCTAGTAAAAGGTTCCTTACCTTTAATAGGTACTTCTTGAGTATTAGAAAATCTTGGATTCTTCTAACTTCTGGTAATCATAAAACATGAAATATCTTCAAGAGTAACCAATATTTCACCTCTTCTTTCTCAATCAAACTCATATTCTAGGAAATGTATTTAAGAGTCATCAAGCTCCTTAAAATTTCTTTCTTCTTCAGTAGCCTCTCCTAACACATCTTGAGTAGTAGTCATTTGAGCATATCTAAGCATTTCCAGACAATAATTTCCATCATGATCAATAGTCAAATAAAAGGCACACATGTTACCTCTTCTAAGAAGAGCTTCAATAGTCAACCTTGGTTGTGTTGATGTAAGTGGTAATGTCTTGCTAGCATTTGCCTATTGATTAAAATTTCTCCTACCAATATCTTGATATGGTTGTTGGAATGAAGTACCAGTCTTAGGTAACTATCTTTTTAGGGAAATCATATCATTAACTAGTCTTTAAACCATAGGATCTGTAGAGGATTAGGGTTGAGCAATAGGTATTTGGACTTCTTTCTTCCATTTTCCAGCTATAATAAGACCATCCTCTAATCCAACTACTAAGAATTGTGAGGCTACTAAATATACAATTGCATCTCTTCTGAGATGAAAACTTATATTAGGAGGCATAGAATTAATAAAGAAACATTTCTAATTCTCAATAGTCAGCCTTTTTATAGTAGGGATCTTGTGCACAATTCTATTGAATTTAGCTATAAATTCCTTCATAGGTTCATGTATCTCCTTCTTGAACTGAGTCAATTGAGCAAGAAGGAAATGTTCATCTTCTATGTTTTTGAACCTATTTTCAAATACAATTTTCATATCATTTTAATTTGTGATTGAAGAATCAGTTAGATGATAAAACCATTATGTTGCAATATTAGTTAGATTTTACACAAAAAGCCTTATGACTACATCTTGTTGTTGCACGCCTAACACACCACATGCTGTTGCAAAGGCACTCAGATGCTCCTTTGGTGATTGTCTTCCATCTCCATTAAATTTGGGTAAATTTTCTCTTGCATTTTTAGGTAAAGGATTCAAGTTGGCCCCTAAATTTAGAGGTCCTATAGTTACTCCCCAAGGTTGGGCCATTGAAATAAAAATTATGATAGAAGGAAGGATAGTACAAAAAAGAGTTAATACTTGACACACAGAGGATGTATAGGGTTTAAGAGGGCTAGGAGGTCTACTTCTAGCTTCTCTAACATGGGTAGGAATATAAGGAAAATTGAGGCTTTGCAATGTTTGAAAAGTAGGATCCTCAATTCCCTCTCTTCTCAAAGACCTTGTGTATTTTCTAGA
The DNA here is from genome assembly GCA_037957365.1 of Torreya grandis. Classification (NCBI taxonomy): domain Eukaryota; kingdom Viridiplantae; phylum Streptophyta; class Pinopsida; order Cupressales; family Taxaceae; genus Torreya; species Torreya grandis. Next base: position 3,083,222 of record JARHVA010001167.1, on the reverse strand, counting down.
ATTCAACTTATGATATTATAACTATTAATTTCTAAACTATTCTTAATCTCTTCACACTTTAAGGGGTTTGATTTCTTGCTACATTTTCTACTTGCCTCCTTCTTTACCTGAGTAATAACAATCTCAAATTATCGACCAATTCTTCTTCTCTTTCTAATACTCTACTTGCCCTCCTATAATCATCAATATTCTAACGAGTATGCCAAGCAAGAGTATTTAACTGAATAATTATATTTTCTTGCTCATCTTGAAAACCAAGATTAGGTTGTAAAATATAAATTATATTTTCAGGTGGAATCACCATTGTTGACTCATATTAAGGCAACTAATCTTTCAGTAAAGACTTCAATTTCATTCCCCAACTGAGTCACCAAAAACTTTTGGCTAACATATTTTTCCTTATCTAAAAATGTTTTATTTTAACTCAAAACCCTTCTTTCAAGAATAAATAAGTTAAACAAAAAATAGATGAACTATCAAGAATAGTTCCCCTCTGAATTAAGGTATTGCTCCTTTTAAGATTTTCAATGAATTCAAATTATTCTAAACATCATTTTGGTTCATCACACTCATCCATTTGCCTTCATCTTTTATCCATAGAGAATTTTGTGTCTTCAAGTCTTTAATAGTAATTATGGTTAGATCATATATATCCTTCAATTTATGAATGTATTCTATACCTTTATGGATGATACCATCTAACCAATTATCAAATACCTTGGCAACCATTTTGTTCATCACACTCATCCATTTGCCTTCATCTTTTATCCATAGAGAATTTTGTGTCTTCAAGTCTTTAATAGTAATTATGGTTAGATCATATACATCCTTCAATTTATGAATGTATTCTATACCTTTTTGGATGATACCATCTAACCAATTATCAAATACCTTGGCAACCATTTTGTTTCTATGTATTTGGTCTAGGATCTTTTGATTGATAAGTGATTTTGGATCAAAAGATAGGGGCAGTTGGGTAATAGGTTGTGGATCTGGATTATGAATGGCATCAATGTGTAGGGTTTGTTTCATCTCCCTTTTATCTTTCCATCCTTCCAGGTTTGGTTGACTATCCTTTTAGTGGATGCTTCAAGGTGATGCACATCTGCAGCACGTGATGTAGTCCCAAGATCTATTTTTTCAATTGTAAAATCTTGAAGTATATGATCTTTAACTTCCTCATTAGTTCTTGGTCAGGATATTTTTGCACTCTAGTTCCCTATGTTAGGGTCAACATCTACCTTGGATGTTTTTTTTAATTTCTTAGATTTAAGAGTTTTTCCTAAACATTTACTCACTATGTCTTCCAATGGCAAAGAAAATGGGACTATTTTTCTCTTGTTGTTGATTGAGCTTTCCAACCATTTAGGTGTAGAAGTTGAGACTTCTTTACCAAGATTTGATTAATCAGAAGGCACATTTGAAATAATCATCAGGTCAGTAGAATCAAAAGTATCTTTGTCTATTATTTTACACTAACCTCCTCTGCCATTGGTAAATCAGATTCTTTATCACCTATTGCTTCTTCTGAATCCTCTTTTGAATTTAAATTCACAACTATATTTTTAGAAATATGACTCTTTTTCTTTTTTTAGTCCTTGATCTAGTGGCATGAGGAGGTAGAATAGTTGTAAGGGTCTTCTTGGATTCTTTGATGATAAGATCCCTTTTAGTTTTTGAATTGGAAGTATCTACGTCATAGATATCAATAAGCTAGTTAGAGGAGTGTATTGGAGAGGGTGATTCAACTATTGATGTATATTATTGGGAAACTTTATTTTTAGCTCCTTGTAGTTTTTATTCCCTCAACCATTTTTTGGTTCTCCTTATTACCGGGAGGATCTTAACCTCAATCCTATCTTCTTCATTTTTATTTCATTCAATTTTTGGAATAGGTGATTGTTTTATCTATTCAAAGTGTGGATCAATCACCTATTCTTCATTATCAAAAATTCTAGAAATGTCCATATTTAAATTAAGGGTAATTATTTGTCCTAGGGAGAACCTGGACCACAATCTTCTTTTGACCTCAAATTCATCTGAACAATCCTCCCAATAATCATCTAATTGAGGAATATGTGAAAACCCTATTCTAAGATCCAAGTTATTCTTGGCAAAACCTTTGCTATCAAATTGGGATCTAGCCATGAAGTACTAAAAATTAAATTTTTTAAGATCCAATTCTAAATTCAAAGCATCAGATACTGATTGGCATGAATAACATCCAAGTTTGATAGGAAAAGATATATCAAATTTCTTTTTCATTAAGAATTTTTTATCCACATGTGTTAACTATTTTCAAACTTTTATCAACACAAAACAGTCAAAAACATACCTGGGTAACCTTAAAGGTTCACAATCAAAACCTTCAATTTTGAATATAAGTGAATTTGGAAAATTGAATAAAGAAACTACCATAAATCTTGATCAGCTTCATAGCCTCATCAGACATCCTCTTATTGATGTTATTTTCTAATTCATAAGTCATTTTTTTGGTAAAAACATCATTAACCCTCCTATAATTTTCATATAAATTATGCATTTGTAATTGTGAGTAATATTCATAAATTTTGTTGTCTTTAACCAAGGATGCATGAGGTAGCCCTACCAATTGTCTTGTAGACGCCAGGCAATAGAAGAGGTATGAAGACATATAAAAATATTTGTTCCCCAAATAATTACTTAGACCCAGATGCAAAAATTCAGCTGCAATTTCCACTCAATCTAAATATTTCTCTCCTTAGAGGATCACCTATATGAAAAATTACATCCAGTCTTCCTAATAATATGCCTGAGCATTGCCCTTTATCCTGTGTAGTAACACCACAATATCTTGAACTTTTGAAATCATGTGATTTCTTGTCAATGGTCTGGGTAGTCTTGAACCCCCTTTTTGGAATTTCAATAACCAATTCGTTGCGATCACACTCTTTTAAATTGCTTTCTTCAGTGAAAAATAACCATAGGAAGAAGTAATATTGAGGTCAGAATATGGTTCCTTAGGTAGAATTCTCATCATAGACATTAAGGTTTGTCTATTGATATGAAGTAAAACATTATCATATATAGTTTTGATGCACCTATTTTGAGGTTCATATCTATTCATGCATTCTATAACTAATTCAAGGCACTGTGCAGCCATAGGAAAGGCCATAGCTTTGACCAAACCACTTTCTACTATCTTCTGCATCATAGGATTTGGCATAAGATTTCTAGCCCTTT